>JAJOOE010017792.1:0-11371 GCA_036250405.1 Solanum raphanifolium
CCTCTCTTGGGTATGACTTGTGCATCTATCTTCACTCCCTCCTCTGCTTCATGAATTACGTTACTACATTTGCACTCCAGATACTCTGATTTAGTCCTTGCTTAACCTAAAACCCTTTGACTCTAGGGCCTATTTCCAAATTTCCAGCCTATCATGAACTGCACCACACGTCTCGTTAATCAATACTATGGCATTTGTGAATAACATACACCACGACACCTCTCCATGAATATGTCGTGTCAATTCGTCCAGCTCTTAGGCAAATAGGAGTGGGATAAGGGTTGCCCTGTGGTGAAACCCCGTCATGATCAGGAAGTGTTGTCAGTCACCTCTCACTATTCTAACTCGTATCTTGGCACCATTGTACATGCCCTTAATTGCCCTAATATAAGTCACAGGTACACCTTTAAACTCCAAAATCTCTAAAAGACCTCCTTAGGGACGATATCATTTATCTTTTCCATGTCAATGAGCATGTGTAAGTCTCTCTTTCTGTCCCTATATTGCTCCAACAATCTCTGTACAAGATAAATGACTTCTATAGTTGATCACCCCGGCATGAATCGGTGTGGGTTCTTGGAAATAGACTCACCCCTCCTCCAATGGCGTACGCAAGATTTTTTGCAAGCGGTGTCACCTTTTAAGTATATATATATATAACACAATTCACGTATACTATTATATCTTTTTCCAAAAAGTAATTAAAACAAATTTAAAACTTTTTCTGGATATATTTTTGTTTTGAAAATTATCTCATTAAATATAGTAGTGCTACATTTTTATTTTTATATAAATTATCAAAAAAATAAAAAATAAAAACAAAGGAAGAACATAAAAAAGAAAAAAAGAAGAAAAGCTACATATTTATTTTTATATAAAATATCAAAAAAATAAAAAATAGAAGGCAAAGGAAGAACAGAAATAAAGAAAAAAGAAGAAAGAAGAAAAGCAAAGTTGTCCAGGTTCAAACTCACGGCCCACATAGCAATTGACGCACGTAACCAACTGAGCTGCGTGCCACTTTTTGTCAAACTAAACCTTGTATAGTATATATCTTTTCTCTTTTCTGTCTTATATATATATATATATATATATATATATATATATAGCATATTTTCAGACAAAGTTGTGTCCCGTGACACCCCTTGGGCAGTGGCAGAGCCACCTTAACCCCCTTCGGCGGAATATTATTTATACATGGTTAAAATATTTTTTTAGGTATATATAGTAGATGTCGAACCCCCTTTGGCTACTTCGTGTATCTATTTTTCAGATTTTGAACCCCCTTATTGAAAATTCTGGCTTCGCCACTGCCCTGGGCCTTCCTAGATTCACCCCTGCCCTCCTCATCCTTATCTTGACCACCCTCTTTCAGACTTTCATATTATGACTTAGTAGCTTGATACCCATGTAGTTGTTGCAATTCTGAATATCACCCTTATTCTTGTACAATGGAATCATTGTACTCCAATTCTATTCTTTTGGCCTCTTAACCGTCTTATATGACAGTAAATAACCAGTCAACCACTCCAAACTTGTTTTGCTGGTATTATTCCAAAAATCCACTGGGATCACGTCTGACCTAATCGCTTTTCCTCTCCTCATCTTACAAATAGCCCCCTCAACCTCTGTAGCCTTATCCACCTACATTACTAGAATCCCTAGGATTGAAATACCTTTTTTCATCTCTATCTAATGTTGGCCTCTTCTCTTAACACTTTGCCATTATCATCCTTCATGCACTTCATTTGGTCCAAGCTATGATTCTTCCTATCCTCACCTTTGCGAGCCTATACATCTTTCTATTCCCACGTTTGCTCTCGAGCTCTTCATACAAGTGCTCAAAAGATGTTGTTTTAGCTGTTGTGATGGCTAGTTCAGTTCCTTCTTCGCCGTCTTATACCTCTCCCTATTCTTCCTTGTCTAAGCTTTCCACTAACATCGTATAAGCAACCTTCTTGGCTTTCACGTTTCCTTGCACCTCTCCATTCCACCAACAATCCCTTTATGCCCGCCTTAGCTACCCCTTAAGACCCCTAATATCTAGTCTAATTGCTTCCCTGAGCTATCCTGGTCAGCATACTATTTGCATCCCCACTACTTTTTTTTGAAATAGGTAACTTTGTATTCACACAAAAGAACTCATCAAAATCGATGAGGTGGGGTTTACAAACCCCCAGGGGGTGCCATCATACTGAAATCCAAAAAGACAAAACTAACTTTACAATTGGCTTTTAAACTCCACAAGGCTATCTACTTCCCCCACTAAATTTTGCTTACACCAAAAATACAAAAGACTAAGACATCTCATCTTGATCTCCTCTGGGCTGCTAACCTTTCCTTCAAAACATCTCCCATTCCTTTCCTTCCATATTGTCCACCATATGCAAGCAGTGATATTTTTCCACCAGTCTTCATTTGCATCCCCGCTACTCCCCCAAGCCCCTATAGCCACCAACTTTTCTCTGATCTCCTAGGCTTTCGCCTTTGTCAGGCCTCCCTATTTAATCCTTGGTTGGGTATATGTAGCCCTTTTCTTCTTCTTCCACTTGATATCTATATCCATTACCACAAGCTTATGTTGGGTTGTAAGATTCTCGCTCTGGATAACCTTGTAGTCCTTGGATAAACCTCTATCACACTTCCTAAGGAGCAAGTAATTTATCTCAGTCTTGACTACTGAACTACGATATGTCACCAACTCAAAAGCTTTTGCGAATTCTAAAAGTAAAACTCCTCCTTCATTTCTGTCCCCAAAGCCAAGACCGCCATGCACATTGTCATATCCTCTTAAAGTGATCCCTATGTGACCTTTAAAATCTCCTCCTAACAATAGTTTCAGCCTACGGGATACCTCTCACAACCTCGTCCAACTCCTCCCAGAAGTGCATTTTGACCTCCTTGTTCAACCGCCTGTGGAACTTATGCACTAATAATGTTGAAATTTATCCTTCCCAAAGCTATCTTAATAACCATCATCCTATTAGTCACCCTCCTAACCTTTACCACTTGTTCCCCGAGTTTCCTATCTACTAAGATGCCTATGCTATTCCTAATCCTCAAGCTTCCTAATTACCACAACTTAAATCCGTCTACATCCCTATCCTTGGTTGCTGCCCATTTGATTTCCTGGACAACCTACAATGATCTTCCTTTCCTTAAGAATCTTCACCAACTCTTATCGTCTTCCTGTTGATGTCCCTATGTTCCAAGATCCAACTCTCAACCTAGAAGCACCCTTTGGTACCCTTACCCACCCCTACCCCTCACACCCATCCTCAATCAAGGACATGACCTTAAACTTCCATCAAACCCCGACTACACTAACACAGGTTATAACAATACTCAAGTGAAATAATCAAGGGTTCCCCTAAATTGACACTACAACAATCGAAGGAGTCTAGAAAAAGGAAAAACAGTGCAACTAACTGGCAGGAAACAAGAATGAAAAATAATCAGGAGTTCACCAAAATTGACACCAAAACAACCACAGAGTCTAGAATTAAAGGAAAAACAGTGCAACTAACAAGCAAAAAACAAAAATATACATCAATTAAGCAATCTAATTAAAACACAGACTGTACAAATTAATTCAATACACCTAATTTAAAAAAGGCTAACTGAGAAAATTAATTCAATCAATTTTTTAGAATAAACAAGCAAAGTTTCTCAGTGATACCAGATGCAAGAAAAAGTATCATAAGCAATACGCAAATAACAAAAAGTTGCAGACAAAATGCGATGCTAGGGAGGTGATTAATCCAAACTTAAACTATTTTTCTAATATTTATGGCCAGAGGAAGTTCTAATCAATGTATGTAATCTCAGTATAATCCCATGTGCTCCCCGATAGTAACTGCTTGTTATAGTCCCGAACCGCTCCTGGCCCTCAGTATCCCATATTTGCACCTTGATTGTCTTTTCATCCTGCTCCGGTCCTCATTTTGGAATCAGCTCTGATGGTGCTAATGCAACTGTCGTCATTGGCGAATCTGAGAAGAAGACTGTATTTGCTGACAGAAGAATTACCGATTAACAACAATTTGAACAAGTAATGGCTGCAGCCAAAAAAAATCAGTAAAATAAATGGAAAAAATCACATTAATATTGCAAAATCTTGAACTATTCGTTGCTCATGTTTGCTTCTTCTGTTTTTGGCTATGGAGAAAATAGGCTTTTCTTCTTCTGAGAAATGAGGATTTCCTGTTGGATAGCTATGCATTTTGTTTCTTGAAACAGGTAACTTGTGTGTGTGTATCTATGTAAATGAACAAAACAATGTATATGCTGTACTGAAGCCATATTTTACAAAACATGTCTCTAAGAAACTGAAGCTATTCTGACCATCTAAATGGAATCTAGCATATTGAGAATTTCTACAGTTTCTCCTGGGTAGAACTGTACACCAAAAAAACAAAAGAGCAAAATACAGTTCAATTTGATCTTTTGCACAAAATTCCTCAGATCTTCAAACATTTGGAATTTCTCTCTTTCTAGATTGTCCACCAAATGTTAGCTGGGACAGTTATCCATCTTTCACTATCCTTTGCCTAAACTCCTGCTTCCTCCCAACTAAGTAATACATCAGATATCTTGCCTGGCATTATCCAAGTGATGCCTCTAAGATTAATGAAGATTCTCCACAGTTGTTCTGTTAGCTTGCAATGAAGAAAAAGATGTTGTCTCTGCTCTTTCACCACATAAATAACATCTGGGATAGAGAGAGATACTTCTTTTCTTCAAATTTTCCCAGGTAAGACCAGCCTCTTTTGTTAAAAACCAAACAAAGCAAGCCACTTAATGTGGGATCTTTGTCTTCCAGATGTGCTTCCGAGGCCAATTCTCAACCTGTTAATTGGTTTGATTCAATACTTTATAAGCTGAACTCACCTTGTATGAACCACTACTATGCCCATTCCACCAGAATCTATAGCCCCCTCCTGTAAACCACCAATATTTTCCGAAGTACTGTAAAATTCAGTCGCCCTATTTAATTCCCAGTCATTGAGCATCACTCTGAAGATAAATCCCAGCCTTGTTTTGTCCACATTTCTGTCAGGTTGAAAATATCAGTAGTATTGATCGCTATGTATTGTTAAGACTGTCATTAGGTGGTGACAGTGCTTGGTTCAAGCAAATAAATGGTTGCTCTGTGCTATCAGGTTGAAATTCTACAGCTTGCACTTCATTCAATCTTGAAATGTGACAAATTCTGTTAGTCCAAAAGATGAGTTCTTCTTGAGTCTGTATGGTTGAAGATTATTTCTGATGGGGCAGAGGGGATGCATTCTGGTGGTTGTATATTTATGTCATGCTTGTCGAGTATTGAGGTTGTAACATTTTTCTTGATTACATGTGACTCCATGTCTGTGTACCCCATCCTTTTAGAGTCAGTTACACGAGTTCTAAAGTCCATCTTTGTAACTCTCCATCTATTAAGTACACAAACACGCTTCTTTATGTGTTTTTTTTCTTAATCTTCTGTGAGTCCATAGATCATTCACCAACTTAACTTAGCTTTCTTATACATGTCTTCAAGTATTGGGTTTCATTGAGAAACTATTTCTGCTGTGCATGTGTGGTGTGGTGTATTGCCAGTTTTGAATTTTGTTTGCTAAGACATCCATCTTACTCTTCAATCGCTTACCCCGGGATTTCTGGAGGGTTGATCATTCTATTTAAAGTTGTATCTTGCTTCTTTGGATGTTGGGACATCTGAAGTGAAGGAACCTCTACAATTAAGCAACTTAAACATGCAAAGAACTTCGGAATAGTCTATTCATTTATCTAGCCACCACATTACCTTTATTTACATGTAGGATATACGTTATGTTTTCTGGTTTGATATTTCTTCTGGTTCCACTTTCTTTAGGGGACAGCTGCTGGTGCTAATAACTAGCCTCAAGACACTTTTCTCTTCCTAATGATAGATTGCATCTCTAGTAGTGATGAATGTGCATTTGTGGATTAAAAAAAGGGGGCAGCCAGGTGCATGAAGTATCTGGTGTTCACGCAAGGTCCGGGGAGGGGTCGCACCCCAAGGAGGTGTGATAGAGAGAGAGAGAGAGAGAATGTTAAGGATGGTAGCACATGTTTGCCAAGGCGCTCTCTTTCCTAGAGATCTCATAGTTTATACTTCTCATAGTATTTGTGTGATTCTTCTTTTCTCGGGCATTGCATTAGATTCAAAATTCAGTGGCAGCATCTTTTTTAGATATAACCATTTGGTATCCGGAACACACTAGCCGCACTAATCCATATTCTCACCACGTAGGGCCCAGACGCCCAGTTAAGGAGGTAGCGCTCCCTACTAGTGGCAGTGTTTATTACTTCTTATTCACCTCTTTCACCACTCCACCATCTTCATTTGTGGTGGATGTGTGGAGGCTTGCAAGAGGTGAAAGGAATCACAATTTAGTGTCACTCTACTTGCTAATTGCTATTTCCAAACAACTTTCTGATTTGGTTCTTTATAACTTTCGCCTGGGAAGTCTCTACTTTGTGGTGTAACTTTTCTGCGAGGAAGTTCTTGTTAGTCTGAGTTTCCATACTTTTTGTACAGGAAGCGTCTATTCAGCTTGATCAACGAGGTGCCGACTGTCTTTGAAGTTGTGACCGAAAGAAAACCTATAAAAGATAAGCCCAGTGCAGATAGTGGGAGCAAATCACGTGGTAGTAGCATAAAGGTAGGGAAACATCAAAGCTATTATGTTATCTTCCCTTTAATTTGTTGTTCCTTAGTATTCAGTAACACCATGATACTTTTATTTAGTTTCTCCTCGGTATGTCATGATCTACTATTTATGTGCTTGCTCCCTCTCTCCTTCATTACTAAAGTCAAAATTTCCCCATTTTATGCAGAGATCTAGTGATGGTCAGGTGAAAAGCACCCCAAAGCTGGAAGATGAAAGTTACCAGGAGGATGAAGAAGAACACGGTGAAACACTCTGTGGAAGCTGTGGTGGGAATTACAGTGCTGATGAATTTTGGATTGGCTGCGACATCTGTGAGAAGTGGTACCACGGCAAGTGTGTGAAGATAACACCTGCTAAAGCTGAGAGTATAAAGCAATACAAATGCCCGTCTTGTACCTTGAAGCGGAGCAGACAGTAGTCCTCTCATGAATCAGAGAAAGAGCAGCCATAATTCTATTTCTGGCCATTAACAGAATAGTACAGCAAATATTACACCTGTAATGGACATGCGATTGTAATCTTTCTTTACCTATATATGCTCAAAAAGAAGATGAAGTTTCTCTTATTTCCTTATCCATCTTCAGAATTTAACACAATCTCAATACATATTTAGAAAGTCTGTTAATTTATTCTACTTCCTTTATCATGTTAAATTGTTCACAGTTATTTCTCAATGAAATACATAGTTATGTTGATTATATGCCTTTACAGGTACAACTTCCAAAGAAAGACCTGATAACTTTCATATCTGGTTTGTTACTATTTTATTATATGGTGTGCTATTTGGATTTAGCCAACAGTATGAACCAAAAACTGAAAAGCTGGCTTGTAGAAATGCCTTATTTTGTCTTGTACACTCAAATTCCAATTGAGAAGTGCCAATTTTTACTACTCTTGTTAGCTTCTTGTTGCTTATGAGTTTAGTTCTCTTCACCAAATGATTATAAAAATCAACATCATTTGGAATTTGGAATATCTTTTTCACATAGCTTGGTTTGTTCCGAAAATTTATCGGTATTATACATACCCTGTTTCCATAGGATCCATCAACTTGTTAACATTATCTTCACAACAGCTTTACTTATTTAAGTTTTGTTTCTTTCTTTGTCTATAAACTTTGGCAGAGTTCTCTCTGCAATGCCTGGGAAATTCAGAGAGCAGCCAAGTTCCAGTATGGCTTCGAATCGTGCCGATTGTTCCTCAAAGGAGAGACTGAAATGGACTCAAGAGCTTCATGATCTGTTTGAGAAGGCAGTCAGTCAGCTCGGAGGTCCGGAAAGTAAGTGATCATGAAGTGTGTGACCGTCTTATCTAGAAGGTTTAACGGTTAAGGAGAGCTCAACTTTAATTTATTTGTTTAATTACACTTTGGACATTGCCCCTCATGTGCAGGCCTGATTGTTTTCTTTTTGATAATGAGTGACGATGAGATTCACTTTTGTTTGGTTAAATGTCTTCGACATGCTCACATGCACACCTAATTCCTTATCTTGAGCCAAGCATGTCGATTTTTCTATGACAAGTCTGATTCTCTTTCATGGGTCAAACACGTGAAAATTCTCTCTGTTTTCGACGGTTCTCCAGTTGAATTTGAAAAGCTTTCTTCCATATAATTATCCTCTCACCTATTTTTATTTTTTTTCATTTTCTTAAAAAAAAAATTTAAAAAAAACTAAATTGGCTTGCAGGAGCAACACCAAAAGGAATTTTGAAGGTTATGGGGATTCCTGGTCTAACAATCTTCCATGTGAAAAGCCACCTACAGGTTTTCTTATTATTATATCTTTTGTGATGATTTCTTTCATTTGTGTAAATAATTTATTCAGAATTTAATAAAATGTATTTTCTATAATCTAAAATTCATAACATTTAGGATTCTAGATCTGCCTCTATCAGTAGAGTAGCTTCAAAAGCCTGGATACAGATTCACATGAATTCAGTAACTTTTGCTCATAATTTTTATATATATTAAGAAATTTATCAAATATCTATAAATATTTAATTGTAAACTCAATTAATATTGTAGTATTAACTTGAGATCGTTGAAAAAACTCATTGTGAGGATTTAAAAGAATTTATTAAATATAGCAAGAATTTTCTTAAATTTGTTAGGTGTATTTAAGATATAGAGCAAATAGTTATATAACTTAGACTGTTGTTATGTTTGATAATTATCCAAACTATAGCTAATTTCGATATTATTTATTCAATCCTTATTTTCTCTTTCGATTTGCAACAGAAATACCGTATGTCAAAATTTGTACGTGAAGACCCTGAAAGTAAGTTTTTTTTTTCTTTAGGTTATATACAAGTTAATTATGTAAATAAATAATATGTACTAAAGTTATATATTAATTTCTATTGTATTGCTTTTCATTTTTTAACATATAGTTGGCAAGTTTGAAAGGAAAAGCATATCAGAAATTTTGCCAAACTTCGGTGTTACAGCGTGAGTTACTGTTTCATTCCTTATAAATCTGCATGGATTCTGAATTTAAAGTTTATTAATTTCTATAATGATATCAAATTAAATATTTAGTAATAACTAAATTCACAATCAAATATTTATATATATATAATGAAACTTTTACTACATAAGGTTGAACAAAGGCTACTAAGTTCACTACTAAAAAAGTGTCATATGATTTATTTTTTTTTGCGGATTATAATTAAAAATCCACAAATAATTTACAATACCTATAAATATTAGGTGAAAGTTCTTTTATACTATAGTTTATAGAAGTTAAACTCTATATCGATTTATATAGGGGTGCTCAACTTACTGAAGCATTACAAATGCATATGGATGCACACAAGCGATTAAGTGATCATCTTGAGGTAAACTAATTAAGCTTATAATTTAATAATCCTTTTGTCATACAAGTTTAGTAAATTATAAATTAAGATTAATTTTTTTTTCTTAAAGGTTCAAAGAAACTTGAAGAAAAAACTTGAAGCACAAGGAAGATTTCTTGAGCGAATAATGGAAGAACAAAAAGTTCGTGCTTCAAGTTCTAGACCTAGCTGCAAGTCTTATTCGTATTCACCCTTGTCATTACCATCCCTATGCGAGGAATCTGAATCAAATGTTAAGGAACTCGAGGTTGAATATGATTCCGAGTTTGATATATCTGGTTGTCAATTACCACAAAAAAAGACTCGATTTGAAGAAGACGATGGATTATTAAATCATCGATACAATAGTACTAATAATGTTACATATTCACCACAAGAATTAGAATGGACTACTTTTGCAAATCACCATTCATCACCATATGATTTGCATGCTTTATATGATTATCTTATTTAATCAACTTAGTTGAATATATGTTGTTGAATTTAAAGAGTACGATTGGATATGTGAAGAAAAAGTGTGTTAGTTAGGGAAAATATATATAAATATATGAGTGTATTTAAATAAAACAACATATTGTATAATACGTTTATGTAATCTTGATAATTAAGCACAATTTACATATGGGGTTTTCTTAATTAGTCCATCATCAAGATGTACAATTTCTTACGGTATTAATTTCTTTGACATTAGACCTTACACGACAATAATGCTCATAGATCAAATTATTTTGTGGATTAAATTTTACATGATTATCTACGGTTATATTGTGAGGGTTCGGGGTAGAAGATTTTATAAATGTATCGCTATGCTATTAAGTATATATTTTGATTAAAATTATTTCTTTCTAAGAGGTGGAATAGAATAACCATGTTGAAGCATAATTATATTATTAAATGTTGTGGGTGGGAATCGAACCTCCATTGCATCAATCAAATTGTACCCACTTTTCCGTTGGGCTACGTATTACTAGTGGTTTAAGTGGGGTCAAATTAATTATATATAGTGTTTTGTTTTGAAAAACAGATTAAATATATACATATATACAATGTATTTTTTCGACCAAGTGGGTTCATATAAACCCACTTGCAACCAAGTAGGTCCGCCCCTGTTACCATGACACCAAGTAGGGCTGTACAAGACCGAGTTGGTTCGGGTTTTTCAAATATCAAACCAAACCATTTGTGTAAAAATTTTAAATTTATAAACCAAACCAAATTAATAAACTTCGGATTTTTTCGGATTTTTCAAATACCAAACCAAATCATTGTGTCAAATTTTTAAATTTATAAATCAAACCAAACTAATAAACCTCGGATTTTTTTTTCAGATTTTGAATTTTTTGGGTAAAGTTTGCATACAAACATATAATTAACTTGTGATCCAAATATTTCTTTTGTCCAACCAAAATACAATTATCTAAGATATTTCTTAAGAAAATAACACAAAATATGAGATGAGAATATTCAATAAAAAATAATAATGAAATCATCATATAAAATAAATATTGCAAAGTCATAATGAAAATGATCATAATTTAAAAGTACTAAATCATGCTAAAATAAGTTTAATAAGTAGTAGTTACATTACTGAATATTTAAGGAAAATTAAAATTAGACTATGTAATTTAATTGTCTAAACCAATGTAAAACTAAAGAACAAATATTCAATATTATTGTCATTCTAGTGTAGAATTGATTTTCTTTTTGCATTAGTATTAATTTGATTTTGATTTAAGTTTTATTATAATTATTAACATCTATGAACTATAATCTTTATTGGACCATTCCGAATTCTAAGTTTTAAACTTGAAATAATATAT
>JAJOOE010017926.1:0-12106 GCA_036250405.1 Solanum raphanifolium
TATATATATATATATATATATATATATATATATATAATAAGCACAATGCAATTATCATTGTAACTATCTTGTTAGCTTTCAACCAAAAGCAAACAAGATTTTTAGTTAATTGTAACTATCTGTTAGCTTTCAACCAAAAGCTAACAAGATTTTTAGTTACATATTTATCTATATATATATATATATATATATATATATATATATATATATTTATATATATATGTATTTATGATTATTTACTTTTTAAAGTATTTGTTAAATGAGTTGTTTTTTTATATAATATTTGTTAATATGAAGAAATTAATATATAGAAGGGTAAAAATGTCAAATCTAAATTAATTTATATTTATTTTAAATATGTTTAAAGAATGGTTACAAGAAAATGAAAATAAGGAAGGTAGACGTAATATCGTAAACCACAGGGGAGGTGAGAGTTATAGAGCGAAACCTGGAGGGAGGTCTTTGAAATTATCCCTAAATATTAAATTATTCGCCACAATTTTCTTCATATCAATTTTTATATATATTGCTTATATTAATTGCTTACAATTTTGAATTTAGACCGATTAATAGGAGTAGTATAAAGTGACACACGTCAGCACTATACAAATTAAACAATTTTAAAATTAAAAAAAACAATTTGAAAATTTTTATATATGTATCTTGAATTAACCAAAAAGATATAAAAAGAGTAACCAACTAAAAAATTCTTTTAAAAATAAATATTACAAAATTGTATTTTGCAAAAAAATAAATACACATGTAATTGTAGTTAATTATTTTAAAATAGTGAGGTTAGCTTTAAAAATGAGTAATTTTATTTTGTTATTATTATTTAAAATTCGTAATTTTTATTAAAGATAAAAATTAAATATTAAATTTTTGAATAATCTATTTTGAATGATCTGTTTTAAAATTAAAAATTCAAAAAAATTCTTTATTTAAATAAAAATGGGAATATAAGTAAGCAGTTTTAAAACTTCTCATTACATTCCCACTCAAACACAAACTCTAAAATTTGATTAATTAAAAATTAATAAATAAAACAAATTATATTACACAAATTTTAAATTTTAATATTTATATAAAGATAAAAATTTAAAATTAAATATTTGAATGATCTTTTTTAATATTAAAAATTAAAAAAAATAATTAAATTATATATTTAAATAAAAAGGGGAATATAAATAGGCAGTTTTAAAACTTCCCATTACATTCCCACTCAAACACAAACTGTAAAACCTAATTAAGTAAAAATTAGTAAATTATACCAAATATATTACACAAATTGTATTTCTTTTAACATGATAAAATACTAACAAAAATTCAACAATTTTAAAATTCAAAAAATAATTTAAAATTCTTTTGTATATGTATCTTAAATTAACCAAAAAGAAATAATGGGCAAACTACATAAATCCCACTAGTTTAGAACTTAATTACTAGGATTCAAGATAGTTTTGATAATTACATCCTATACCATATTTTGTCCGTCCGGATACATGTATCATTACTCGCCAGATACATGTATCCGACGGTTTAAATTAAACAGATATATGTTTTAATAATTTTGAATTACATTTGTGTAACCGATTTCCTTAAATAAAGGAGTAAATTAGGCTTAATTAATACTCTAACTGATTTGCAGATTCATTAACATATCAATTCTAACAAATCTTCCTAATATAACGAAATCCTAAAACCACAATAATTCTCTAATAGAAAACTTTATCTTCTTGGCAATAGGTTTGAGAATCGTGGATTGCCATGGGAACAAGCTTGATGGCAATCCATGGAAGGTTGTTAAAGAAGAAGTTACTGATGAAAAGAAGTACTACAAGTTGACGAAGCTCATTTTCGTATAATTACTTGGCAATTCTATAGTTAGGCCACTCTCTTTTTTAGTTTGGTGACTTCTTTGGCCTTTACTAGATGAATTGTGATCCGCAACTAGCACTGATCAAGAGTTGTAATAATTATTCACATTGTCTACTTATCGAATTCTTATTAGAATCTAAGTGCTGCTAAATAATTCATTCATATAAAAAAAAATCTTAGCTTAATCTCAAATGCTAGAAGAAATATTCTTGAATCTCCAAGTTAGGCTCAGCGTCGTGGGATTTATTTTCAAATTTATGTGGTTGAAAGGAACCGATAAGGAGAGAAAAGTCCGGTGGGCGAATTAGATCATGTTTGTATGAGATTTTCACTTTCCTCTTTCTTTTGGTTTTGTTTTAATTAGCTTTCTTTGTTTTTGTTTTTGTTTCCGTTTGGTCCAGTTTGTTTTTGGATCTTTTTGTACTTATTTCGGATATATCAATAATTCGATTTTATTTTTTTCTCTGTAATACAAGTTTTGATTAATCTTAGATACAATTAATTTATGCATGGAACATTATTTTCACCCAATAATTTTGATAGATACATGATAGTAAGCAGCTATTTGATATTTCAGATACACTATCTATCTTGTTAGATATGTTGTTTATTATCGTTTCTAAGTTTTATTTATAATAAGATACATTTTTTTTTGTCAGATACTGTTATGAACCAAGTCCAACCCAATAGGAATACCAAGATCACACAAATAGTTGTTGGGCTGGCAAGACCTATTGGGCTGAGAACAAGCAATTGGGCCAGACTATGTTTGAGATTCGGGTTGATAAATACGACTTGGGAGAGCAAATTGGACTTATGCAAATTGTGAAAGAAGTTGTCTGTTACTCTATCTTTTATCTTCTTCTGTATCTCATCTCTATCTTCTTCTTCTTAATTGTTCTTCCTTACCAGTTGTTATTTTCTTGTAATTCCAGTCAGTGATTGCAATACTACAAAAGTTCCCTTGGTTATTATTGAGTTTGTTACAGATACACATTTATTTTTGTTGTTCATATACATGGGAAGGATAGTAACTCATATAATTGATGTGAACGGTTAGATACATTGTTAATTCTCTAAACTTGTTGATATGAATTTTAAGTTAGATACATTGTAATTTATCGAATTTTTGCTAAGAAAATATAATTTATGACAGTTTCAGATACACTATTTATCATATTAGATACATGTATAAAAACATCTCTAGAATACATATAACAACAATATGCTTAGATACATGAAATAATCAAATCAGATATGCGTCACTATGATTTTAGATACATGTATATTAAACATCTCTAGAATACATATAACAACAATATGCTTAGATACATGAAATAATCAAATCAGATACACGTCACTGCCATGTACAGATACGTTGACTGAAACATATTGAATATATGAAATAAAAAGTAAGATACATAAAATGAAATGTATGACCATATAGATGACATGATCATGATAACTAAAATAATACATTGGGGGGGGGGGGGGTAGACGATTTATGGAGGAGGTACAGGGGAGGAGGGTTGATGAGAGAGAAAGATATTTGGATCATTAATTTTGATTTTTAAATGTAAAATAATTAGTCAATCTTAGCTATAAGAGATTTGTGTATCTAATTATATCTTTTAAAATATATGGTATAAAATACTAAAAGTGGTAATATATGTAATTGTTTGAAAGTAGAAATAATATTAGTATATATGGTAGGAAAATATGTTTATCCAAAAGAGTAACCAACTAAAAGATTCTTTTAAAAATAAACATTACAAAATTGTATTTTGCAAAAAAAGTAAAGAAAAATACATGTAATTACAGTTAGTTAGAGAGTACGTTATACTTTTCCTTTATCAAAATTTCCAGCAGAAAAAATATAAAGTAGATTAGATAATAAAATAAATAATCCATTTTAAAACATTAGTTGATGAAGTAATACTTATATACAATGTGAAAATTAATAATGAATGACTTTTTTATGTGATTTGAGTGAGGGATTTTGTTTAGTTTAATTTTGAATTAATAATTTTATATGTCTATGGCATCATATGATGTAATGTATAATTACTATATTATTTCTCCGTTATTTTAGTCTATTATGAAGTTCCATTATCTTCTTTAGAAAATCCATATCTATTTTAATATAGTTCAAATCAAAATTTAAAATATCTAATAAATGCATTGAGAAAATTGATCTTATATAGTGTTTGTACTAAATAAGATTAGTTTTATCTTTAAATCATATTTTACTATTAAAAATAGTAAAGACTAGGGGTGTTCACGGGTTGGTTTGGGTCGGTTATTGGTCAAAACCAAAATCAAACCAACTTAATCGGTTTTAAAATTATCAAAACCAAACCAAACCAAACCAAATATAATATACAATTATTGGTTTGGTTGTTTTCGGTTTTGGTTTGGTTTGGTTCGGTTATTCGGTTATTAGCCATACATAAAAATAAAAGAAACACATTCAAAACGTGAAAAAAGTGACAACAATCCATTCAAATGAAAAATAGTTAGAATGACTGGCATTACAGAACTTTGATCATTGAATTTACTGAATAAAACTTCTAAATTCACTATTTTGGCATAGAAGGAAGAGACAATGACATTTTCAGTTCCACAATGAATTTCCATAGGCACTCATGTACATGAAACCAATAAGAAAAATGTTCTCACCTTGGACATTTTTTCTTTCATAAGTAAATTATAAAAACATTTTGATGAAACATATATAAAATCTTTAAAATTTTTTATGAATATAATATATTATGTATGTATAATAATAAAATATATGTATATAACTTGTTGGTTCGGTTCGGTTATTTCTTCAATTTTTTTCGAACAAAACCATAACCAAACCAAATACTATTGGTTCTTAACAATCTAAAACCAAACCAAATCAAAACCCAAATTAAATCGGTTCATTTAATCGGTTTGATTTGGTTTTTCGATTTGGATCGATTTTTATCCAAACCATGAACACCCCTAGTAAAGACTATTTGGAATAAAACATATGTTAAATGTATCTACATGTCAATTAATCTTACATAGTAAATATTTCATGTGAAAAGTTAGAATTAGTTAATTGTTAACATAGAAAAAAAATTTAAACGACATAAGAATAATGAAGAACAAACACGTAAAAATATTTGAATATTTGATGTTTGATCAGATAAAATAATCATAAATTAATATTATTCTTAGAAAAATTTCAACACAATATATTATAAAATTAAAAGCGTACCTGATATAACTATAAAAATTATATTTAAATATTATAAAATTAAATTGCACAGTAATAACATTAATTTAATGTGCTTAAATTAATAAGCTAATGATTTCTATTATCAGTCCCCCATTCCATATTAGTTAATCATTTTCTTTTTTTACACGCATATTAAGAGATCATAAAAAGAAGATAAGTTTATTAATTCATTCCTTAAATTTTTTTTTGGAAATTTTACAAATAAATGTGAACACTAATATGATTATTTGCAAAGGTAGTATAAAAAAAATTAATTAATTCTTTCTTGATTTAGTAAATGGACAACTAATATGAAACAACTATTTTTAGTAAGATGATCAATTAATATGAAATAGAGAGAATATTATTTAAATATATCACTAAGTGAATAATAATTCGTATTAGTTATTTTAACTTATAAAATAATTATATTTTAAATATTCGCGCAACGCGAATACGTATACTAGTTAGAATTAAATATAAGAGTCCAATAAAACTTAAACATTACCCATCTAATCAGTTATTTATAAAAGAATAAAAAGAATAAAAAGAATAAAGAAGAGTTATATTATTTATGGTAACTTTTTAATCTTAAAAATAATCCGTTCAAAATATATTAATTTTTAAATTTTTTAAAATTACTAACTAATGCAAATATCTAACCAGTTATTTCTAAATGAATAAAAAGAATAAAGAAGAGTTATATTATCTATGGTAACTTTTTAATTTTTAAAAATAATCCGTTCAAAATATATTGATTTTAAAAAATTTTAAAATTTAAATTTAAAATTACTAACTAATAAAATTTAAATATTTTAAAATTTAAATTTAAATTTTTTAAAACATAAAAAATGGAGAATTTATGTGGTGTTGACATGTGTCATATTTTCTTCTCCTTTTATATATAGATAGATTATCACTTCATTTTAGAACACTAATCACTTTATTTTCCATATATTCTTTTATTACTTATAGAAAGGAAATGTGTACAAATTTTTAGATCTTTCTAATGGAGCTTGCAACAAGAGAAGGGATGTTGAAATTTCTCCGGAGGTTGAAATCAATCTTTTGACGGCCGAGTTGGATCATGATCATTTTCATATTCTATAAAATTACTTTGTTTCCTTTTTGTTTTATGATCATACTTGATAAAATATATCGCTAGGAGTGTAAAACACAACTAGCATCCTGTTTGATGCAAAGTTATTTAATTTTATCTTGCTCTTGTCATATGTCAAATATTACATCATTCTGACTTCTTCACTTAAGTTGTCTGAATTCCAAACGTGTCTTCAATTATTAGAAAAGCTAGCCTCCAATTCATAATGATCAATCTTGACACTTACTAATCAATAAAAATATTGTCTTTGAATATATATATATATATATTGACTATTATTCTACATTATGGATTAAATTTAAATTTATTTGTTTTGTTGAATTCTTTTTCATAACCACATCAAAATGTTGAATTCTTTTTTCTAAATGACACTGTTGGGAATTTGTATATGTAACTTATGTTCCAAGTTCAAAAAACTGAACTGTGTAAATGAAAAGTTGAAATCATCATATAAAATTTAATGAAATATAAGTATTTCTAATCGATAAATAAAAAGGAAACAAAAGTATTATTCGCTTTACATAAGTTCAATTTCCATCATCCATATATTTTTATGATCTAAGAAAATGTTCCTTTAATCTAGTTAACAAACGAAAGGATTCAAATCAGGTTATCATTGATTACATGTTTAGGGTATAGTGAGACAAAGACCTTACTACAACTTCTTCTTTTCATTATATTTTTATTTTACTATGTTATGTAAGCTAGACTATTTTATTTTTTATGTTAGGCTCAACGTAAAAATATAGAAGATCAGAACGCCTATATGAAGTTGAAAGGTATTTTTACCTATTAAAAAATATATTATCTCTTTAGGATTATTGTTGTGTAATATAAAAATGCAAAACATTAAACAATATGAATGTATCTGAAAACTTTTTGAAATTTGATGGAACTTTTATCATATTTAATAAATAAATTGTGCAACTTATTATATTCTGAATTGATGAATTCGTACGATGTTTAAGTTGAAATAATTTAAATGGAATTGCTAAAAGTCACAAAGTTCTTCTTGAACATATTGTTACGATCTTTTTTGTACACTTCTTGCCTCTGAAGTGCCTCTTAATTGATAGAAAGACATAAGATGGTATGAGTGACAGCCACCATATAAAGATTTTGTAATTTAGCCTTGAACACACGTGCCCAGGATTAGTTTGTAAATATGTAGGAACTTACATAACAATTATTAGTTACATATTAACCTCTAAGTTAGAAATATAAATAGGGGATAGTCATTTGTAAATTCAACAAGCAAAAGCAAGCAATTCTTCCAAGTCTTGAGTCAAGCAATTTCAAGTCGAGTTCAAGAAGGCCTTTTTTCCCAACAACCTCATCTATGAGGCGAAATTAAAAAGCATGTTTATGTATTATGCTTGAAAATCTATTGCAACTAAAAGTATGTGTTGTTGCAGTGTGTATAGTTTCAACAATGCATTTTAGTAGGTTCTAAGTAGGATGAGTGACTACTTTCTTATGCTAAATTTCTAAAGGAAGCACCTGGTTCAGGATTAATACTAATGCCATTTGATCAAACTGCATAACTCACTGCCTACTGTGACTCTGATTGGGGAGCATGTGTGGAAACTAGGAGATCAGTCACATGATATCTTGTGAAGTTTGGAGGTGCTTTAGTGTCTTGGAAATCTAAGAAACAAGAAACAGTGTCAATGTTGTGAACCAAGCTGACTCGGCATGGGCCTATGGGCTATTAAATACTTTTAATTGGGGATCCAGGCTCAATTAGTATCTCTATTAAAAAGGACTAGAAGTTAGAAGAAGGGGAGGCAAAAAAATTATGTGAAGCTTTGGCTTTCTAATCCTCTCATCTCCTTTCTATGATCTAGTATCCCATCCCCTTCTAGTTACCTTCTTCTATGTTAAGCTATCCGTAATTAGTGTGTTATTACTTTGTTGTGTGTATTATCCGCTGTAATTTGTATTCAGAGATAACTATAAATATCAGTGTTTGTATTGGAAATCGGGTTTGTTACATTGGTGCTTTCATCTAGAGGTCTCTCTAATGGAGGACCAAAAAGTACTCAAGGCTTTCGTTGGTGATTCAATTCGGGATTCAATACAAGAAATGAAGGATTCTATCTCTAAAGATCTCGCGGAATGTCGTTTGATGTTGCTGGAGGTTTTGGGGGAAAAGGATACGACCTCTTTTGAACCCAAAAACATAGTTATGACCATCAAATTAGGGCAGTTTCGAGGTGATAATCCGGATGCTTGGATAGTTCAAGCAGAGCATTATTTTAACTGCTATAAAATTGAGGAAGATCAGAAGCTTAAGGTGGCTTCATTCTATTTTGATGGTGAGGCTTTGGAATGGTATAGATGGTTATTTCGCAACAATCAACTCACTGGTTGGGGCCATTTTGTGGACAAATTGATGATTCGTTTTCGCTCCCGTACTAGAGACACACATTGTGGGTTCTTATCCATTCCCACGAACAAGAATAATAGGACAGTGGAGTAATATCAGGAGGCTATTCCATCGTGGGGTAATATTACTAATTCATCCTCGCCTCAGTCTTATCAATACGATATCTTTATTGGAAATTATGAAGTAGGCCACGTGTTCGATAAAATGCTTGAGAAGTGTAATGATGTAGATTTTTCGGACAGTACCTCTGTTGGTAATAATAGGAACACTTTTGAAGAAATGGACAACAGGCCATCACTAATGATTTCTTCCGTGCTTAGCGTGTATGATCAAATGGTGACAGATCCATATATGTCTAATAACACTACTAAGGATGAAGCAATTTCATTTCCAAACAAAGTCCTCTCGCAATCACCTCAGTATGGTCATGACCATTTAAGTCGAGAAGGTGGACAACATGTTTGTACCTTATCCTATGAGACACATCCACCACAAGAGCCCACTAGTCTGTCGTTGTCTGCTTTTAGTGTGCACAATGATCATTCCATGAACACTTTTGTTAATGATGCTAAGCTCGTGAAAGCATTAACTGTTGAGAAGTTGTGGAAGGTGGTAGTTGCTGGACGGGAGTACAATGTGTGTGAGCTCATTGATCACTTGGGACTGTTGGTAATGGACGAGGTAACTATTAAACAGTTCAGAATTAGTACAACAAGGATGTTCGACGACAGTCTTCGGTGGTTTTGTGTCATTGGTTGTGGCCACAAGGTCGCAAGACCGTTAATTGGAGATCCCAATTTTAGTTGGACTGTTATTTTTAAAGAGTACCAGATGGCTGGAGTAGCTAAGAGGACGAATACATTAGTTTCTGTGGCAGCCGAAAATTATAAGTTTACTTGTCTTATGTCACTGGATCGGCCAGAGGTGGTGCCAACTGATTGTCCAATTGGTTTTTATATCCAAACAACTTCACTGGTCGGTCGACGAATTAGGTACTGCGTCTTTTCTTTAACTGATGAAGTGGGATTACATCTTAATTTTGTTCTCGATTACATCTCTGTCACTGTTCATTGTGTTATGAAGCACTTAAATCAGTTGAACCAAGGGTTGCCTTTGGTGCCAGTGAAATTTTGCACAAATGCACCTTTCCAGGCATTATCCTACAAACATCAATCTGGAGAAGCATATTGCAGAGACATTTGCCATTTTAGAGGTGGTAAGGTTCTAGTTAAAGTTGGACAAGATGTTCAAGATGCAATGGAAGTAATGCCAATTTCCTTAATACTCTCCAAAGACAACATAAAGCTGCACTTTGCATCAAACCATCTAGATCTTTTTCTTTGGCCAAATCTATTGCTGGATGGAGGAGTGTGTTTCACTTTACACTTGTGACATTGCAGTGTGTGGAAATTGTTACTCGTCAGATAATTTAGAGAGTTCTAGATAAATTTCATGACTTGAACCTTGAGGACAAGGTTCTTTTTGAGGGAGGGAGTATTGTTGTGAACCAAGCTGACTCGGTATGGGCCTATGGGCTATTAAATACTTTTAATTGGGGATCCAGGCCCAATTAGTATCTCTATTAAAAAGGACTAGAAGTTAGAAGAAGGGGAGGCAAAAAAATTATGTGAAGCTTTGGCTTTCTAATCCTCTCATCTCCTTTCTATGATCTAGTATCCCATCCCCTTCTAGTTACCTTCTTCTATGTTAAGCTATCCGTAATTAGTGTGTTATTACTTTGTTGTGTGTATTATCCGCTGTAATTTGTATTCAGAGATAACTATAAATATCAGTGTTTGTATTGGAAATCGGGTTTGTTACAGTCAAGGAGTTCAGCTGAGGCAGAATTCAGGAGCATGGCGGCTTGTGCACCTGAGATCACTTGGTTAATAGGCCTGTATAAAGAGCTGGGAGTGTGTGTAAATCTTCCTGTGCATATGATATGTGACAGTAAGGCAGCTATTCAAATAGCTGCAAAGCCAATCTTCCATGAGAGAAGTAAACACATAGACATTGATTGCCATTTTGTGAGGGAAAGAATTTGCCAAGGAATGGTGAAAACTGAACACATCAACACTAAACATCAACTTGCTGATTTACTGACTAAAGGGCTGGGAAGGATACAACACAACTTGCTGATGAGCAAACTTGGGATTAATATGTTTCAACCATAAGCTTGAGGAGGAGTGTTAACTAGTGTAGATGGTTAGCAAGCTAGATGGTTGAGTTAGTTAACTAATTAGCTAGAGTTAGTTAACAATAAAGACAACTGGCATTAGTTAGTTACAAGTTCATGTGATTAGTATAAATACACAAGTGTACAGATTCAATGAATCAAGTTACATAATTCACTCAATACAATTTCTTTCTTCCTCTCTACATTTCTGTAAAGCTTAAAGCTCCAACTATGGAGCTATCATCACTCATAATTGTGATGCATTTTAGTATAATAATCAGTTGAGCGTCGCCTTATACCTTGTGGATCAATCTTTTTAAGCAAGGGGAAATAGTCCACCATATTGGGTTTACCAGTCTCAACCATGATCTTACATACCAATTCCTTAAATTCTTTAGCAGAATCGGAAAACGGATCAATCAAATTTTTAGAGAAAATAGTGTTGGACAACAAATTTAAGGTAGTTCTAAAAGCTGCTCTGCTGATATCTACTGCTTCACCAACTTTAATACTTTTGTGACAGTAATCAATCAATTCCTGGATCTTTTTTGTCCTCATTAGCGTCTAGCTTGTTTCCTGTGAATATACTTAATCTACTCTAATTTTTAGTGTAAACAAATTGGGTCAGGACTCATTGTATCCACTCAAATGCATATTTTGAAGTCTTAATTACCCTGAGAATAAGTGAGAGTTCATAATCTTACGAAGCGTTCTCCACTAAGAGTTGTTGACAGGTAACCATATAACTGAGAAATCATTGTGATTGCAGGCACGGATAGCGTCAATAACAAACCTATTGGAAAAGGCTAAATCTTGCTTTTGCATCACTTCTTTTGCCAAAACAGACGACGAAATGACCACTGCGTTTATTTGTCCCAATTTGAGATTCATAATTGGACCATATTTTTTTTGCGAGTTGAGTAAGTGAAATGTGGGGTTTATGACCAAGCAAATGAAGATTTCCGATGATAGGCAAAGGGAAGGGACCTGGTGCAACTCTTTTGGTTCTTCTTCTAAGTGAAATCAATATTACTCCACGCACCAAAATCCAGACGAATAACAGTCCTATCAAAATGTTAAGGTACTCCATTTTTCTCTTTAGGGTGTGATTGGTATGAAGGAAAATGTTTTCCTAGAAAATATTTTCCTAAAAATTAAGTAGATTTTTGACTTATTTTTTCATGTTTGATTGGTAAGTAGAAAATATTTTTCGGAAAAGATTTTTTTGGGGGGTGGGGGGGGGGCTGGTAGGGGGTGAGTGGGTGGGGGTAGAAGGTAGAGTGAAAAAATGAAATT
>JAJOOE010017945.1:0-29574 GCA_036250405.1 Solanum raphanifolium
ACTTGAGAAATAAGAATAATTTATTGAAATATCAATCTCATCTTTATTAGCTACTATTTAACTTTTAAGAAAGATAAATTATTTTTTAACAATCATATAAACTACCAATTTCTTAATGGGGCCTTCAACAGCTTTTGACATTATTAGTAGATCGAATTGTTTCCTACTTTTATCTAACATTTCAGGTGTCGTCTTGCTACCAAGTGCATTCTGACAATCACTCACAAATCTGGGACACTTTGAAAGGTCATTTTCCAAGATAATATAATTCTTGTTAGCTAATGATTGAGCAGCATCTTGGAGAATGGTTATCATCAATCCATAACCGACGTCACAAATAGCATACAAGTCTTGGGTCTCTTTGTCTTTTGTGGCTGCTTTAGCTGCCACTATGAAAGCATGGTTGTTGTTAGCATTTTGTAATTATTGTGCAATAGCAGCTCGTGTTACTTCTTCAGGAACATATGGATGGGCTAAAATTTGTCTAAAAGTGGTTAAGCAAAACGGAGGATCTTGTACTTGTCTACATATACCTGCTATTAATGCCTCGTCTGCACTGATGTCACATAAAGAGGTTTGAAAGTTGAAAATGTTTGCAGCAAGTACTAAAGGAAGAAAGTATGAAGTAAAAAGAGAGGCCATTTTAATTTCTTCAATAATTGTTACTCTTATTTTTGAAGTGAATGCAAGTGAATATATACCTATATATAGGGATGCCATTGAAACAAAATAGGAATAAACATAAATTTTCTTACCTTATTATCTACTTAAAGTATCTTTGAAATATATAGAAATAATGTTAAGTTATTTCCTTCTTCAGCTTCCAATCATATTTATAAATTTTGATATATTTCTTCTTAACTAATTAAGTTATTTCCTCATATGTACATTCCCACATCACCCATTCACCTTATGTGTAGTCAACATTAAAACAAATTTAGTAAAAGAATAATAATTACTGACAAAAGAATTTTGAGTTTTTTTTTTTCAAAAAATACTTTTATCTTAGGCATATTCCATTTATTCTATTTTACTTGGGTTATATCACTTAATAGTTGTATAAAATAATAATAGTCAAACTTAAGTTTTAACATGAAATTTGACCAAATATATAAGTCATTGGTATCATATATGATCTATAAATCTAGTCAAAGGGACACATGGAATTTGGGATAGGATGTTATGAATACAATTTCTTTTGTTTATTGCTTTTAGATATTTTACTTTCTTAGCTATTTTTCTGAAGTGGGCTCAAGCGATTTGGGATAACTTACAATCTATATTGCATGTATTACTTTCATAAAATATGATCCAATGGGTCTTTGATCAAAAAAAAAAAATCCAAACAGACTCACTATATATGTGGCCCTTCAAGAAAATTATTTATCAAGGGTTGAGACTTAAGAGTTTTTTTTATATACAGCAACTATAAAAAAACATTACATCTTTTTTTTTAATTCTCATATATGATAATTATCAGGTGTATGAGTTTTCTACCTGAACGTAACTATAATCAAATATTTATCGAAAGACACCTCAATTATCAATTGTTCACTTTTTGTACTTAACAACATTGTTAGGTAGGAAAAATGAGCAACTAATATGTGAGGTGTGTTACTATAAACATTTAGTAATAGTTCAAGTAGAAAACTAACACACTGTATAATTCAGATATAAATACAAAAAATTCAAGATATTTTAAATGTGTTTTTGACCTTTCACTCTTTTTTTACATACAATTCCTAGTAATATCATCTCTGAATAATCAGTAGAACTTCAATATTAGACGTTGTGTTAGAGTTTAAAAATATGAACGATATTATTTTATATAAATGACTAGTGAATGTAATTATTTTGATTGATCAATCAAATATATAACTTGCTTTTATTATATTAATTTTTTTAAATAATTTTTTTTTACATGAGGCATGTTTAAATGAAGAAATATAAAATTTAAGTGGAGTAATTTTAATGCCTTCAAACAATATGTATTTATCAATATTATTCATTCAAAAATGTCTTATTTTCAATTTAAGAAAAACCATCATTTCTATAGTTATTTCTTATAACTCATGAGATTAATTTTATTTTGGTAATCATAGTACAACAATAATTAAATATCTCATGAAATTTTATAAGTGCAGTTTCAAAAAGATAGAATATACATATATACATTGGTCTTATTGTAACGACATGTTTCCTTCGTTATAGAAAAGCCAACGGGGAAAAATTTTGGGCCGGAAAACTTTTTCGTAGTAACTATTGGAATTTCCCAACCTAGTCCAGATTTGGACGAAATCGGAGGCAGTGGATCTAGGGAAATCTGGTAACAAATAGGAGATCTAAATATGAATTTGATCACATGAGTAGATAGCTAAGACGTTAAAGAACCCGTACGACTTTACGGAATCAACTTTGGGCAAGTTAGCTCCCGAAACTGACCTTAGCGTGAAAGGGTATTTTCTAAGCGTCATGAGATAAAGTGTGTTGTGAAATGGGGGATTGGAACTCTTTAATCGAATCACTGGTTCCGTGTAAGCTGCCAGGGCGGGGTTGCTGTGATGGGATGGGTCCCGCCGTAGCGGCCCAATCACGATTTAAGTCGGAAATAAACCCCAAAAACGTTATTTTTCTACAACATTCGATCTTGAGAGCTAAGGAACGGCCCAAGGATATTTCTTGAAGGTTTTCCACCTCTTCTAGCACCAAAGGTAAAGTTTTTACTCCCCGAATCTATTTTTTCGATCCGTAAAACTTAGTTTCTTGGGTAATTATCGGTGGGAAAGGGTTTTGATCTAGGAATTATGGTGGAAAAAGCCCTAATCTGGGTATGAGGTTCAAGGGTTCGACCTAGGGTTGTTATTATTAACTATGATCCGGGTAATTAGGTCTTGTTTATTGATCCTCGCAATATATTGATTGTTTGTAAACCAAGAACAAGCGGAAAGAATCCAAAAGGGAAGACTCGAGTTTCTTAGGGGATTTAAGCTTTGTTCGAGGTAGGTGATGGTTGTGATTTCATGTTGGTGTGATGTATATTAGTAATTACTTCATTATAATGCATGTATATGTGCGAATGTTACATTATTGATCACACTAATCGTAAATGAGGATAATTGAATAATTGTATGCCAGGAATCATGACTTGATTGTATGATTATGAGAATGTACATTGTGATTGTGATTGTGGCTTATTGAATGGATCGGGTGTTACCTTCCGACACAATAACTTGAATCGGATGCCACGTTTCGGCGCATATATGAGATCGGGTGTCACGTCCAACAAACTAACTTGGATCGGGTACCACGTACCAGTACACTAATAGTTTGGGTTTGGGTTCCATGAGAGGACTATTGACTTGACATAACAGTATATCTTTAGAATTGTGAAATTGTACGTTGTTCGTAAGTGATAGTTGATATTGTACATGTTCGGTGTTTGCATGTTTATTATTGTTGTAATGACTTATAAATGTTTCACCTTTTGGGATAGCCGCATGATCCTACCAGTACACTGTGGTTGTGTACTAATACTACACTTGCTCTTTCTTTGTTGAGTACAAGGCATCTTCAGGCGGCTATTGACAGACCTCGCTTAGAAGATTAATGATCAATCGAATTCAAGGGTAAGCCAGTTCTTCCGGGCTGCCACGAGTTCTCTTTCTGTTTATGTCCACATTTTCGGACATAGACAAGTACTTTAGATTTTCTTATGTTTAATTGGGTTATACCCATTTCCTAGACTTATTATCCTTGTTAGAGTTTTGGCACATTGACTTTCAGGTTCAAGGGGTTGTTCTTCCGCATTAGTTATTTAGTTTTGTTTGAACTTCAGAGTTTATGGGAACTCCCTAATTTTCTTTTAGACGTTTAAACCTGCTTTCGTATCATTAAATGTCTTAGTTTTTTGTTGAGTTGTTAGTTTGGGTTGTAGTAATGGTTCTCCCACCGAAGGGTTAGTGTGTGTGCCAATCACGATGGTCTGGGTCATGACAAAGTTGGTATCAAAGCCCTAGGTTCGTTGATCTCGATGTACTGACCAAAATGAGTCTAGTGGAGTCTTGCAAAACGGTATGGAGACGTCTGTACTTTTCTTCGAGAGGCTATAGGACTTTAGGAAATCTGTCTGTTTTCTTTTTGTCTCCTTTCGTGCTATAACTTGATTCCAATTGGAATCTGGTGATCCGAATTGGTATCTAATCTCATTCACTCTTTTGTCTGCAGATGGTTAACACTAGGTTCAACGACGTAAGACCCGTAACTCCCATCAATGCACCAACTGAGGAATCTGCAGCAAAAGGTCGCGGTCGAGACAGGGGTAGAGGAAGAGCAAGGGGAAGAGGCCGAGAAAGAGTAGCACCTACTAGGGATGGAGCTCCGATTGAGAATCCTCATGCGTATCATGAAGATATAGAGGAGACTGTTGAGGTTAAGAATGATGAGGTTGTTGGACAAGAAGAAGAGGTACAAGCTAAGACTACATATATTCCTCACTTAGATCCAATATTAGCTCAACAGATTATGTCGTTCCTGAAAGGATTGGTTGGTCTTGGATTGCTTCCCTCTGTTCAAGCAACTCAAGCTCCCGACAATCCCCCTATTTCTTTCACTGATCCCAAAGTGGGTGGAACTGTAGGTACTGATGTTTTCTTTCGTCCTTTGTTGGGTCTTGTTATGACGGGTAATGAGCATAACATGTTGACTAAGTTCTTGAAATTGAAATTGCCTGTGTTCCATGGTTCTGAGAGTGAGAATGCCTATGAGTTCATCCTAGATTGTTATGAGAGGTTTCATAAGTTGGGAATTATCCATCAGCATGAAGTAGAGTTTGTGACCTTTCAACTTCACGGAGAGGCTAAGCAGTGGTGGAGAGCTTATGTGGAATGCAGATCTTCAGTTTTACCCCACTCACTTGGACTCAGTTTCATGCTCTATTCTTGGAAAAGTATGTGCCCCGGACCTTGAGAGATTGCAAGAAAGATGAGTTCATGGCTTTGGAACAAGGTGGTATGTTTGTGGCTACTTATTAGGCTAAGTTCCATGCTTTGTCGAGATATGCTACGCAATTGGTGACTACTGAGGAAGAAAGGATCCTCCTATTTGTTAAGGGACTAAACTCTGAGTTGCAGGTGTTGTCTGTTCTTATGACCTCTACAGGAAAAGAGCTTCAATGAGGTAACAAATTTTGTGAAGAAAGTGGAGGGGGTAAGGTGAGACGGTCAGGCTAAGCCATTAGCTAAGAAGGCCAAGAATTCAGGTACCTTTCAGGGTTCTTACTCCAGAGGTTCAGAGAGGCCGACACTTACAGCCCGGCCAATTCAGTCCGCTCTACCCGCTTCTACAGGTAATTACTCGAGAAATCCACCACATAATTTGATTCAGGATAGCCAGGGAGTCGCACCTTCGATGGGCAGCAGGCCATCTTTTTATCGCACTTGTTATAACTGTGGAGAACCTGGGCATATGAGGAGAGATTGTCCCCACCCGCACATGATGGATTCCGCGCAACAGCAGACTAGAGTAGTACTGGTACCCGTAGGAAATGGTAATAATGGTCGAAGGCATCCACAAGGTGGGCGAGGAGGAAATCAGCGAGGCCACGGAGGTATGGGAAATGGTAACGCAGGCTGAGGTACAGTGCAGCCAAGCAGGGAAGTCGCCCGTCAAGATGACAGGGATCAGTGTTACGCCTTTTCGGGCAAGAACGAGGCACAGTCTTCTGATACACTGATCACAGGTACTATTCTTGTCTGTGACCGGATGGCTAATATGTTATTTGATCCGAATTCTACTTATTCTTATGTATCTGTGCGATTTGCCTTAAAGTTTGATATGAATTGTGATATACTTGATGCCCCCATCCATGTTTCTACCCTTGTTGGAGAGTCTGTCATAGTAACCCATGTCTATCGTGTTTGTCCTATCTTTTTTATGGGTTTTCATACTTGGACTAATTTGGTGATTTTGGATATGACTGACTTTGACATAATCTTAGGCATGACTTGGTTGTCCCCCTATTATGTTGTGCTTAATTGTGATACTAAGTCTGTGACTCTAGATATTCCAGGAAGGGAAAAATTAGAGTAGGAAGGGGTGTACAAGCCTAAGCAAGCTAAGATCATATCCTCTATTCGGGCTAGAAAACTGGTGGGGCAGGGTTGTTTGGCTTACTTGGCTCATATTCGGGATGTGGAGGTTGAGTCTCCCTCTATTGAGTCTCTTCCGGTGGTGTCAAAATTTAGAGAAGTGTTTCCTAATGATTTGCATGGTATGCCTCCGAATAGAGATATAGATTTCTGCATTGATTTGGAACCTGGTACCCGCTCCATTTCCATCCCTCCATATCGCATGGCTCCGGTAAAATTGAGAGAGCTTAAGGCTCAAATCCAAGAACTTCTTGATAAATGTTTTATCCGTCATAATGATTCACCGTGGGGTGCTCCTATCTTGTTTGTTAAGAAAAATGATGGTAGTATGAGAATGAGTATAGATTACCGACAATTGAATAGGGTCACCATTCGAAACAAGTATCCATTGCCTCAGATAGATGATCTTTTCGACCAATTGCAAGGTACATCAGTTTTCTCTAAGATTGATCTAAGTTCTGGTTATCATCGGTAGGCCTGAGGATGTACCCAAGACGACATTTAGGACCCGCTATGGGGACTATGAGTTTTTAGTGATGTCATTTGGGTTGACAAATGCGCTTGCAGCTTTCATGAGTTTGATGAATGCGGTGTTCAAACCCTTTCTTGATTCATTTGTATAGTATTTATTGATGACATTTTGGTTTATTCAAAGAGTAAGGAAGAGCATGCCGACCATCTTCGTATTGTTCTAGGTGTTCTTGGGAAACAAAGGTTGTATGCAAAATTTTCTAAATGTGAATTTTGGTTGAACTCAATTGCCTTTTTGGGGCATGTAGTTTCAAAAGAAGGGGTAATGGTAGATCCCCAAAAGATTGAAGCAGTTAAGGATTGGGTTCAACCTAGCTCTGTTACAGAAGTTAGGAGTTTTGTGGGGATCGCTAGCTGCTATATATCGTCGATTTGTGAAAAACTTTGCTTCTATTGCCACACATTTGACAAATTTGACCAAAAAGGATATACCTTTTGAATGGACTGAAAAATGCGAGAAGAGCTTTCAAAAGTTCAAGACTCTTTTGACCACCGCACATATTCTAGCATTATCGGTTGAAGGTAAGTATTTTATTGTATATTTTGATGCTTCACATTCGGGTTTGGGTGTTGTGTTAATGCAGGATAAGAATGTCATAGCCTATGCATCGCGACAATTGAGAGGAATTACTCAACGCATGATTTGGAGTTGACAGCGATAGTGTTTACTCTTAAGATCTGGCGACATTACCTCTATGGTGTCAAGTGTGAGGTGTTTACTGATCATCGTTGTTTGCAACATGTGTTCACTCAAAAGAATCTAAATTTGAGACAAATAAGGTGGATGGAGTTACTTAAGGATTATGATGTCACCATTCAATACCATCCAGGTAAGGCTAATGTAGTGGCAGACGCTTTGAGTCGAAAAGTGGTGAGTATGGGTAGTCTAGCTTGCTTGAGTGCATCCAAGCGACCTTTGGCTAAGGAAATTCAGACCTAAGAGTCTAAGTTCATGCAGTTAGGCATCTCAGAGAAAGGTAGGGTGTTAGCTAGCATTGAAGTAAGGGCCACTTTCATTGAGGAGATCAAGGCCAAACAGTTTGAGGATGACATTTTGAATGAGCTTAGAAAGAAGACAGTGTATGGCAAGGCACAAGAGACCACTTTTGATGTGGGAGGTGTGCTTAGTTTTAAAGGAGGGATTTGTGTTCCTCGAGTAGGTGACTTGATTCAGAATTTGTTGACAGAATCCCATGGTTCGTGATATTCCATTCATCTGAGTGTGACCAAGATGTACCGAGATTTGAAGCGACTTATTGGTGGCCTGGCATGAAGAAAGATATAGCGGAATTTGTAGTTAAGTGTCAAAATTGGCAACAAGTAAAATATGAACACCAAAGGCCCACAGGTTTGCTTAAGAGAATGTCAATTCCAAAATGGAAGTGGGAAAGGAAAGTTATGGATTTCGTAGTTGGTCTTTCCAAGACTTTGGGAAAGTTTGATTCTATTGGGTTATGGTTGATAAATTGACTAAGTCAGCCCATTTTATTCCCGTCAGAATACATTATAATGCATAGCAATTGGCTAAGGTGTATGTAAAAGAGATAGTGAGGTTGCACGGGGTGCCTCTTCCTATCATCTCAGACTGTGGTACGCAATTTGCATCCTAGTTTTGGAGAAAACTACATGATGAATTGGGCACACAACTCACTTTTAGTACAACTTTCCATCCACAAACAGATGGGCAGTCAGAGAGGACTATTCAAGTGTTAGAAGACATGTTGAGGGCATGTGTGATTGACTTTGGGGAACATTGGGATAAGTTCTTACCTTTGTGTGAGTTCTCCTATAATAATAGTTATCACTCCAGCATAGATATGGCACCGTTTGAGGCACTTTATGGGAGGGGATGTAGATCCCCCATAAGATGGTTTGAGGCTGAAGATGTGAAACCTTTCAATTTGGTTAGGTAATAAAAAATTTGTTTGGGTTTGTTGATGTTGTTTTGGGATCGAGTGACAGCACGTGTAGGAGGAAAGGAACAGTTAGGCGGTGAAGTAGCGAGTTCCAAATCAATGATAGGGCTGGCTGGCCGAAGGTCCAGGTGGGTTGACGGGTTGGTGTTCCGAAGTTGATAAACAATGAGATGAGACGAGTTGCTATGTGTGTTTAAAAGGGAAAGGCGTGTGTGAATTTGTGGGGAGGCGTGGTGGTGGGAGACACTGGGCATTAGGTACAGAAGATGGGTTTGGGGAAGCGGGAATTATAAGAGATGAGGGAAATGGAAATTTACCTGGAGAAAGGAAAGGTGCATGAGGTGAAGTTGCATTCGCCACTAATGCATTGTTGGATGAGGACTGGAGTATGAGTTGCCTTGAGACTGGCTGGAGAAGGAGCAAACAATGACAGAAAATTTGTTATTGTGCGAGCTTTTATTTCTAATGGGGGGGAAGATCTATAACTATAGGAATTTTAGGTGTGGGGTCTAAAGAATTTGGCATTGTGGTTTTTGCCCATTCCAGGTGAGCTGATTTAATGGTAGTATTGGAGAACAAATTTTTAAATGGAAAAATATGCTCAATAAATCACACATCGCAGGATAAATACACCTTTGCAGAAATTGGATCAAAACATTGGTGACAGTGATGAGATAAGGAGAATTTGAGATAGACACACGGGGTAAATTTTGGTTCAAGTTTATTTTTGGAGTATGGTTTAAGCCATGGATAGCATAAACAACCAAAAATCTATAGGGAGTTATAATCAAGTGATTTACCAAGTAATCGTTGGAATGGAGATTGACTATCTAGGTGACAGGTTGGCAGACGATTGATGAGGTAGACACTATGATGACACGCGAAAGCCCAAAATTGGGGTGGAAGGGATGCCTCATGTAAGAGGGTTTTTGCAAGTGTTTTTGCAGTTTCAACGATATGACGATGTCGTCGTTCTGCAAGTGCAACTTGTTGAAGCGTATAGGGTGGGGTGGAGAGGTGTTCAATGTTGTGAAGTGAAAGATAAGAGTCAAAGACTTTTATACTCTCCTCCGCCATCAGTATACAATGATAAAAAATTTATGTCAAAATGTTTTTCCATCAAAGGATGAAATTTTTGAAAGATGTCTTTGACTTCACTTTTTTTAGTTAATGTGTAGAACCAAGTGTATTTTGTATATTGGTCAACAAAGATACAATAATACAGCTTCTTGTCAAGAGATAAAATCGGTGATGGCCCCCATAAATAACTAAAAATAATTAGAAGCGATTTAGAGCTACACAGTGATAATTGAGTAAAAGGATGTCGATGGGCTTTATTAGATTAACAAGAATTGCAATGGAAGAGTTTGTCTCACTCCTGAAACGGTAGCGAGAATTTATTTAAAATAAACATAAGAACTCTAGAGTGAGGATGACCAAGACGTTGATGCCAAGTAGTGAGAGAAATGGAAAGTGCAGTCATGTGAGCTTGAGGATGTGAGACAGGCCACTTATACAGTCCATTGTTGGTCCGACCGTGCACCAACGATTTCCGCGTTTTCAAATCCTTCACAACAAAGTCAAAAGAAAAAAATTCAATAGGGTTTAGATTGTCTTGACAAAAGTTAGAAACATATAGAAGTTTGCGTTTAATGGAAGGGGTACACAAAGTGTGGGTTAACTTGAAAACATTGAACGAGTGTGAGAGATGGGAATTTTCTTACCATCATCCATGGATACATCCTCAGTACCATGGTACGATTGTAGATTGTGTGATTATGTTGTGATGTGATGGGTGGCTCTTGAATCAACTATCCAAGGGTCGGCTGTGGTAGTAAACCCAGTTGCATAGTTGGCTTTGGCTTCAAAGTGATTGTGAGACTCCGAGGGGTAGACATTGGCGATGTGGCCAATCCTATTACATAGTTGACATCGAGTAACACCATTTGGATTTGAGTTGGACTGCCATTGTGGTGGAGTATTTGGATGTGAGTTCTGGCGCCATTGTTGAGAATTGTTGGTCTGCCTGCGACAGTTGCGATTATTGGTATTGGATTATTGGTATTGGATTTGGTGGGAGTAATGATTGCAGCAGTGATACAACTAGACAGTTTCTTAGCATCCTCATGGCGAAGGACAAGTTCATAGTCCAATAGTTTTTCAAGAAATTCCTCATAGGAGATAGTCGTATCACGTGCACGAATGGAAGCAGAGATCTCACGAAACTCAGGATCTAGACCACTGAGTATTTTGACGATGAGTTCAGGATTGGACACAGGAGCACCTGCAGTGGCTAACTCATCCGAAAGAGACCGAATAGTGTAAAGATAATCAGTAATGGAGCGAGATTCTTTAGTGACACGGGCAAGCTGATCACGCAAACTAAAGATCCGAGTTTGAGATTTGTTCGCATAAGTGGTATGTAAAGCATCTCAAGCTAATTTAGCCGAGTCAGCGGCAGCAACAGTAGGAGCAATGGTGGGTTCGACATAAGCCATGAGGGTATTCTGGATGAGTTTGTCCTGACGGAACCAAGTTAAGAAGGTATAGGAGATGTGTTCATGCCTAGGGTTATCGTACGATTGGGGGCCAAAGAGGTTGTAGCCATACATAAGCATGGAGAATTGGGCTTTCCAGGTGGCGAAGTTGTGACCACCGCTTAGTTTGAGGGGTAATTGGGACGCAGGATTGAATTGAATGATACTGTTGGTACCCATCGTGTTATCAGCATTGACAACTCTAGGATTGTTGCCATTGTGATTGGTCATGTTGTTGATCTGTGTGAGGAGAAGGAAGGAAAAAAAATTGGATCGTTCTCGTTAGAGTGTAAGAGCCCTGATACCATGTAAAAACTCAATAGGTTCTGGAAAATGATACTTTATTAATGAAGGCTGAAAGGTAATAAATAGAGTTACAAAGAACTAATAAGACTCCTAAACTAACTGAACTACATAAATAATATTTGTTGATATAGCTAATGCAGATTCCTAAATAAGCAAGGACTATGAAACACTAATACCGACTTAATTATTAACTACTGTCTTAACTGACTTCTGATGCTCCAATAAATGAAACCGTCAAAATCAATGTCACGCTTGTTTACCCAAATAATTGACTTTGATCGAACTTCAACCGACTTCAAATTTTAGAAGGAAAAATCTTTTTGGCCAGAATGATATTTACCTATGTTATTTTACCTTTTTAAACATTTTTACCCTTTTAATTTTAATATCTTTTAACTAAAAAATGATCAGTTTATTTTAAAATAAAAAATATATTATAATTTTTTTAAATTTCTGACCAAATTCTGGCCATTTAGCATTACCCATTTTAGAATTTATTCACCGCAAGCATATGGTTTGCCTCGTTTATCGTGTCATCCTTTTCCACAAGTCATAAACCACATTTCAAGGCTACAGAGAAGGTCTTGTAGGAAGAAGGGATCCTAGAAGTCAAAAAAGACTGCAGATACGTTACATAAAATCACTTTTTTACTACGCATAGTACACCTACTTTACCTTTTAGTTTAAAGTGTAGATTTAATTAACTCTCCCTACAAACAGTAAATATGTCAAGTCACTATCATTCTTGACTCATTTTTTTTTCATTATTATGTATCCAATCACTATTATTTGGGCCACATTTAACACTCCTAGAAAAATTACTAGTCATTAGTTTACCAAATATCATAAAATGCGTCCCTTCATGCCAAACTCACTATTATGATCATCAGCCTGGACTTTTATCACATTTTGCAAAGGTAGAAAGCTTACCAGCCTTGAGTTTATGAAGGAGTTTGGATTTGCTTGGCTTTGATCCAATCCCTAATTAGGAACTAAAGTGAGTTTACAACATACAGCTACCAGCAAATAGCTAAAATAAGAATTTGGGAAAATAAAAACTACCTCATTCAGCTAATCTCGCCCTCGAGAAATAGCTGAGATACTTAAACTACTTTTATACAAGCTTAACCATTGTTGAATTATGAAATCCCAACTTAAGCTAATGCCTTACATTACAATCATCTGATATCGTCTCCTCTGATGAGGCGTCGCTATTGATGACAATCAGCTCAACTTTTTTATCTGCTTCTGTCTTACAATGTTGCTTCCCCTCTCTCATAGGGAGATGAGCACAATCAGCATTACCATTATTCAGCTCAGTTTTTGGTGTAGTGTACAAGTCGCTCAGTCTGTTCATTGATTCATAATGAGCTCGGTTAGGTTCAGAAAACGGTGGACCAATCCATGGATGGATAAACCATGAAGAATCTGGGGCAAATCCAGGAGGCCTGGGTGGGATAGCAACCACTTCCTTAAGCCAGTGAGGCAAATTACCTACTTCAGACACTCTGTTCATAATTCGAGAACTGAATGAACATTCAACACCTGAACCTGCAGAGTTCTCAGATTGATTGAATCTAGCTCTTTTGTGTTTTCCCCTGAGACAGAGAGAATCTAAGGTCCCTACATTTGTTGTAGCCAGGTGAAATAATTTGTGCGAAGTATTTTGAACATTTGGAAAATGAAATGGTATTTGGCTCCGGATGTTCCCCTCTGACTGGGAATGTGCATGCCCAAGTGAAAGTTGAACATCATCCAAACCATGGGATGAAACATCAGCTTTATGTAACTGTCTCACAGGGGAAATGGATTTTCCATGTAAAAGTTTCGACTGTTCCTCCATCCACCGTTCTGCCAAGTCTGTTGGTGTCCTCCAGGAAAAAAAGCGCAGTCTTGGATCCCTCAACATCACATCCCAGTTACCTCTTCCATGCCGCCTCACACCAATCCAAAGAGAATCTAGCTCCTCTTCTGACCACATGGTTGGAGACCCTAATTTTTCTGCAAATCTCCTCTTGTTTCCGTTTTGAGATCTTGCTCTATTAAGAATGTTATCCAGGATCATTTGATGTCGGTGAAGCATTGATGCATCAACAGAAAACTGAGAAGCTGCTCCTTGAATGAATTCGCTTGGTTGATTCCATACGTCAGCCAACTGTGAGGATCTCGAAACTAAAGCTTGACTTGGCAGTGACAAACCAAGAAAATCTGAGGATTCTGCTATAGTAAACGCACAATGTCTCTTGTCTTCTAACGAGGAAGCTTTTCCTTCTTTAGAATTAGCATGAGCACTCTCATTTTCCTGCAGGCTTGCTAATGGGAAAAAGTTGTAGGTTCTATCTTCCGACAAAAGCTGAAAGCAAACAATTTAATGCATCTCAATCAAACGTCAAAGACTCAATTGGAAGTGCACAGCATCACAGAAAACTGGTAGAGATTGAGATGAGCAGCAGTTTCTTTAACACTACACATACCTGCAGTAAATCATTCTTCGAAGAACTGCCTGCACAACTATCAACCATTGCCTTTCCAGATAAGCAACCAGCTTCAGGCAACTCTGCATGAATTGGAGTTATCTTCTCGGGCTTGTTGTCAAGTAATTCCAAACTTTTATCAGAAGGCACCCTATGTAAAACCGTGGAATCATTTCCATTCAAGGAGCAAGGAGGGTTCAGCTGAACTTCCAGTGCAGTTGGAACGAGGTGTTCATCAGATGCCTGTTCTGACCTATTGCGGTCTATTTTGTCATCACTATCTGAACATGGTAATTTAAAACAGAAGCATACTGAGACATAAAATTCATGAACACGAGCTCCTATAAAAACATATATCTTAAATCCAGGAGGATAAAACCAAATAAAAATACATACCACAAGGTATAGATATATCTAAAGCTTGGGAACCACTGTTACTTGCAACCTCTAAGGGAGACGATATTGGCACTTCAGTTCTGGCCAAACCATCAAAAGAAGGGTCCTGAGGGCAATGAAATGATGACTCCTTGAAAGCATCTGAAGCAACACCGTCATCCAAACCAGAGAAACCTACTCCAGAATTTGGATCAGCTACTTCGTCGATTGGTGGAGCTTCCTTCACTGAGATAGGCTGTTCATTAACATCTAACAATCTGTACAAGCAAAATCCAGGAATTAAAATTGAATATCTTCAACTAGGTTACATTTCCAGACAAGAATCTTTCATTAAACCTGTCCCCTAACTTCACTATAAGGCAAGAGTAGACCAGTGGCGGAGGCAGGAATTCTATCAAGGGGGTTCAAATAAAACATAGGCGAAATCCTGAACCCCATAAATCATTGAGCTGCTCCTTTGACATATGCGCAGGGGGTTCAATTTTAAATATATACACGTACACAAAAAAATTGATCTTATATATATAGTGTAATTTTTTTTCCGAGACCCCCCTCGACACACTCTACATCCGCCACTGGAGTAGACGATAATTAAGCTTACATCTTCATCTGTGAAGGAGATCCAGCACAAGCACAATAAGTGTCACCTCCGTTGGTTGTCTATAACAAAATAAAAACTTGGTTAACATTGGAATCACATGATTTTCTAGAGAAATAATTAGCATGTCAGTCTTCATCGGGTGTTTAGTAGGACAGCAAAGACGAACAGAGCAGCAAGCAGGTTCCACCAACCTGAGTTATCAATGCCTTCACATAGCTTAACATGTCAAAGGAGAAAACCAAGTAACCAGTTCAAGCAGGATGCAGAAAAAAAAGTCTCATGCAAAGTGAATTTGTCTCTCAAATTACAGAACCTGTAGGCTAGTATCTGCAGTTATAGGAAAGCAAGTAAATTTACATAATCCATTTGAAATACTTTGGTTGAGCCTTGTCTGGACATAGAAAAAGAATGTTCTGTTTTTGCACAGTTGTTTTGTTTTCTTATACAAATATTTTTTATTTTATGTTTCTGAAAATAAAAACAAAAAAAACTCTCAGAACATCCCAAAATAATATCTCCTAAAACCAAATCCAAGCATACATAGAAACAAAACAAACAAATTAGATGAAAACCAAGAAATATTAGTCTAAGTGCCCTCAAAAATAAAATAAATCTAGACATCAATTTAATACCCTATATTGCAAAAGTCAGCAGAGTCTAGGCTTCAATCTGCATGCTCATGGTTACTAAGAACTCGTACAAGAAACACAGAATATAATATTTGTAACAGTCGAAGGAAAAATGGGATGAGTATAAATATTTGTCTCATGTATTCAAAGTAAGAGTCTAGAGAAATACTATGGCTATCCTACAAATGCATAATCTATTTGTGTTTTGTTTCTGCCATTTTTGCACTTTTAGTTTAGGAATACGAATAACTATAAAATAAATTAGAAAAGATTATGAATAATCAGCATTGATCTCCGAAAACTGGTTAGATATGTTTCAGATTATGAATAAGTTTAATATGGCACACTTTCTAGTATCATCTAAAAATCAACTGACAGTTCTTTTCATTACTAGCAATGAAGTGGCTTGTCTAGGATAAGGATTAACCTCTGGATGCTTAAAATCTGCTGAAAGATCCACCGAGCAACTCTTAGCAACTGATTTTTCAGTGTCATGAGGAGCGACAAGACATGCAGTATTTACAACTGATAAGCAAGCAACATCTTCAGCTTCAAGATTGCCCTTGGCATCTGCCCAGCCTGAATCCTTGTCCCGCTTGGCTCTTCGCTGAAAAGTAATCAGACTGGAAGACAATTTACTTGTACTAACTGCATTTACAGAGGGGATCAGAGAGATATCTTTTAGTGTGTCAGCTTCTTCCGGACTCGGTTTTACCAAATCAGAGGAATCAGAATCCTGAAGATTGCATCCCCTCTCACCACCAGAACTTGGGGAGACCAAATCCTGTTCTCTCGAAGAATTCAATCCTGTCAACGGGGAACGAGAAAACTTCTGGGTGCACTTACTATCACATAAACTGCCTGAAATAATGCAAGAACATAATCTCTTCTGTGAACTCCTCGATTCTCCTTCAGAGAGAGGCCCTTTGGAACCCTTTGAAGACTGAACTTCTTCAGAATTATCCTGCAAAGATGAATGGCAATTAAGCAACTTGGGAAGTTTAGGCAAGAAGAAGATTGTTTCAATGAAAATCACAATGCCACCAAAAGTCACATTGAAGCTCAAAATCCATCTCTCAGGCTAAGCTTGACTATCTAACAGTCACAGTCCCTAAAAAGTCATAATAAAATCCTGAACACATCATACAAGTATAAAATAATTTCAATAACTCAATTACCCATCTGCTATCTTGATTTTGACAAGGAACAGGCATTTAAATGTGCAAGTTGATACAAATAATTTTTCAATGGTGCGCACTATTTTCATCCTTACGAAATACAGAAGTAAACTTAAAAGAGAATGTTGAAATCAACTATGTCCAATCAGTTGTTTCTGCATAAGATGCATGTACGGTTGTTCTATTCTATCCTTTTTTCTATTATTTATCTTTCTTTTCTCTTTGCTTTATCATGCAAGATAGGGGAAGCAGGAAATGTGCATAGCGTAACTTGAAGAAATTTAAAGGGATTATGGTGATCCAGCTAGGCTACAACTGAGCAGCAGGGAAAGAAGTATAGATCAGATGGAGTGATGCAGCAGGATTTTTGAGGGGGGGTGTAGAAGTGCGAAGACCAATCAACATGGATAGCACACTAGTAACGAAGACCTAGGAAAAAAAATTGACAAGTTGTGTGAACATGCTTGTGTTAAATTGATTTACCTTCAGATTAACAAGGTTGTCTTGTGTTAACAGATCAGTTCACGATGGAAGAAAGCATTTCCAATAGTTTCACAAGTTTAATACTAGGAACACAGAAAATAAAGGGGATGACTGCATCTTCACAATTAATTTGATAGTAGGACGAAAGAGGGAGAAGATTATATTCACCCTATATAAAAAGTTCAACCAACATAATTCAACAATGGTTTGTTTGATCTAGTAGTAGCTTATAAACTCAACAAAATATTGCTTATCACGTACAAAAGAGAGATTTTTCTTAATTGATATGTCTGGACCAACTTGCATGCTCCTCAACCATTCAACTGGGCAACTTGCCAAATCCACTAGCACAAGATTGCGAAAGTGATCCTGCCCACTATGGTCAGAGAAAATGAGCTCACATCGAGGGTTATAGCTGGAATTCAAACTTGGGATCCCTGAATTGTCATTCCCATGTTTCAACCACTACATCACCTTTGGGACCATGTACTATAAAAAAACTTGGTTTTCTGACAAAAAATGAAAAATCAAGTTCTACTTATGAAAACTCTGCCAAAGTCTACGCTCTCACACTTCCCATACCAATTTCTAAACCCACACCCCGTCATAAGGAGTTCTTTTGTCACTATTGTTTCAGTCAGTTTGCACCAACCCCTAACAGTTCTACCATGTAAGCACAAGCAGACATGTTTCAGTATATACAACTTAAACAATTCATCAGAAGAAGAACACCATGAACTCTTGAATTTACCCTAATTTACTCTTCATCCTAGTTGTCATTCTAACTGCAAGTAAACAATTTCCCTAAAGCAAAACAATGACAGAGAGAAAGAGAGACACAGATTGAACGGCTATTAGAGACAGTAGCTAATAATCATATAATTAGCATTTGCATAATGTACGTCTGAAAGCAAGAGATACAAGTGTTGGGATCATGCACCACACTACACATCTGTGTTTATTGATTATGAAGAATCACTAGTAAGTCAAAATCTAGGAGATGATCCATATGTAGATAACAATTCAATTCAGAATAGTTGCCACAGTTACATTAACACAAATGTGACGACATAAATTAGAAGATGACTATCCAAAGAAAATCAAGCCACAAAAAAGGACCTCATACAACAACAACTACTACTATTACTACTACACCTCAATCAAAAGCACAACAAAGACCACATGCCTCCAATAGAATGTTTGGTTTCCTAAACCAATTGGAGTACGGTATATCAAAGATCTCACCTCAAAGTCTTTCTTTTCATCCTTGAAGCTAGGGTTGTCATACTTCTCCTCTTCCTCCAGCAAAGGGGCTACGGCCTTTGATTTTCTACACTCAGAAGGTGTATTATGAGTCCCATTTTCCGGAAAAAGATCAGAACCTGGTAGCCTCTTTCGCTTGTAAGTCAAGAACACTTTTTTCCGAATCATTAAGCTTTTGAAAGGTCATACAAAGAGGTACTGAAACTTCCACAGCAAACTTAAAACAACATGAATTGCAAAGTCGTCAAATTGAAGCTAAAGCCACACGATATATATGCTGCAAAAATCATAAAAAAAAGAAACTACATCAAAATGACTTCATGTAAGCTCAACATAATTGGAACCACTTTTCACCTCATCATGAACTCGTTATTGAATTTTACCTATATGTGCTATTAACAATCTTGGGCAAACAACACGAGAGAAAAAGTATAAGCAACACTTACTCTTCAACCTAAACCCATGCAAATAACTAGTCTCTCTATCCCAATATATATGACTCACTTCCCTTTCCAGTCAGTCCAAAAAAGAATAACACATTTTTACATTTAGCAACAATTTAACTTCTAAATACTCTTTTTACCCCTAATGCGATGACTAATAGTCACACAAACCTCATTTTTTTACCACAAATTTCAAAAATCTTTGATTTTTTAAAAAACTCTGAGTAAGTCAAACTACATCATATGGAATGGAAAGGAGGGAGTATAAATTCAGGGCTAATATGTATAAGGTTATCTCTTCCAATTCAACAATGATGATTATCGGAATTCCTAAATAACCAAGACTAAAACTTTACAGAATCCACAACTTATCAAACCAAAACCTTAAAAATAACAAAAAAATAAACAGAAAAAAGAAAATCACCTTAAATTCAACATAGAGCACCAAGAAATTTGAAGTGCCAACATGCACTTCATCCAAGATTTTTTGTCAAAAAAATAAAAAACCCCAAAAGGGGAAAATAGTACACTTATCAGCAAATAGAGTTATTAAAATGGAATTTACCCTTAAAAACCCAAAAATTAAGACGGAAAAAAATAACAGATAATGAGTACTCTACACACACAAAGCAAATAACAATATGAAATCTTTCTAACAAAAAGAAGAGAAAGTTGGAAAAAGGAGAAAGAAGTTACGCCTTACCGGACGGAAACGGAGAAAGCCGCCGGCGATAAGGAAGCCTGAAAATTTTCCGACAAGAAAGCTCAGTTTGAGAGAGAGTGTAGTTGTACTCACTTGTCTGGTCTCTAGAGTACTGTGCGATTAAAGGGAAGGAGAGAGAGAGTGTGCGTTCTCTTTTTGGACTCTTTCACTTGGTCAGCTTTTTCTTTATCACAATAAATAAATTTTCAAATTAAATAAACAATTTAAAAAGTTATTCACACATGTAACAATGTAAATTTTATTGAATTTAAATATTCATAAAATAATGGATCATATCAAATTAAAGGTATATAAATTGAAATAAATTTTCTAAATTAATATAATTGAATTAATTATATAAGTCCAATAAATAGAAATCCATTTTTATTGGGTTAATTCGTCAAATTGGAGTACACATGATAAGTCCACATTGTAAAAGGGGAAAGGCATAAATTGCCCCCTAACTTATACCGAAAAGTCAGTTATATGATTCTACTATTAGGGCGATCTATTACATACCTTAAGCACGCAAAAGTGTATTTATTTATCCCTTCTGTCACTCAACCCCAGGCATTATGTATAGAGTGAGAGTCACTCGCCTCCTAGTGAAGCCACGTATTAAATAACCTATTTCATTTCACCCAAATCCATTTTATTTTACCCTAATCCATTTTATCTCACCCACCCGTTTAGTTTCTCTAAGAAAACTAAACCTAATTGACACTTTCGACCTTAAATCGATCATTTCGTGGACATGATGAGAGTTGGTCTTCTTCAAATAGAGGTATTTTTCTTGAAATTTTGCAATGATATGGAGATATTGATGAAGATGTTTGAAGTATTATTTTGAGAAAACGCTCAATAAATGAAATGATGTATTCTCCAAGTATTCAAAAGGATATTATTGATTTTTGTGCTAAGAAAATTTTTAAAGCTATCCTTGAAGATTTAGATGGGGATTATTTTGAAATATTAGTCGATGAATCAAAAGATATATCACATAAGGGGAAAATGACACTTCTTTTGAGATATGTTAACAAAGAAGGCGAAGTAATAAAGTGAATTTTTGGTATCACTCATGTTAGTGTACATCTACTCGTTCAGGAGACGATCTACTTTTTTCTTTCAGATCATTCATTAAGTCCATCCCTAATACGTGGACAAGGTAATGATGGAGCTAGCAACATGCAAGGAGAGCTAGATGATCTTAAAACTTTGATTTTATATGAGACTTCACCAACATATTGTTGGGTAATGAAGGGTGATTAGGGAGTCATGTGGAAGCTTACAATTGCATATCATATGGTTGATAAATCATATGACAAAAACTTATACTAAAAATCAAAATATTATTATATGAAAACTAATATAAAAGAAAAATATTAAAACTGTTGAGAGAATAAAATCTCCCCATAAACTAAACTCTTAAACGTCTACATTGTGGATTTTATTGTGTTATGCTATGAGAATAGGGATCTTCAATTTATAGATCTCCAAACTTTTCCTCTAAGGAAAGAATAAACCAAATATGGAAGAAAATTATATTTTCCTTTCAGAAAAAGTAAAAACATTTATGGTAATGTTTTGTCATTTCTTTTAGGAAAAAATAAACTTCAAACAAGGTAAGAAAATCAGGACAAAACCCTAACAAATCTCCCCTTTTGGCTTGAATTTTCTTGATCCTCTTTCTTCATACAATCTTCATGTATCACTGTTGCTTACCATGGTTAAAAGTTCATATGGGTTAAAAATTGAAGCCATGTGTTAAAAGTTATGAACATGGTTGAAAGTGGAGCTTATGCGTTAAAAGTAATATGCATGAGTTGAAAGTGGAGTTCATGCGTTAAAAGTAAGATGCATGAGTTAAAAGTGGAGCTCATGCGTTAAAAGTAAAAATACATAAGTTAAAAGTAGAGCCCGAGCATTAAAAGTTTGTTGGGGTTGAAAGTTGATTTTATTTTTAAGGATAGAGCAGCAAGATATGTTGAAAATATATTTGAAATTTTTCTCCACATGTAGAAACACAAAAATCATTATCATCACATTGATTGCAAATTGATTTGAAATCACGTGAACCTATCTTCAATCTTGTTCAACCTTTGGATCATTGAACCATGTTCTCTGATACCACTTGTTGAGGTATTGTCACAACCCAGGGGTACCCTCTAGACGTAAACATGGCATAGTCGACCCCGAAGGGGTCTCATACAAGCCCTAGCATCATCATACCATAAGAAAGTAGAAATAATGCGAAAAATTAAAACTTTACAATCGAAGTTCAAACTTCATTTTCATAAAAGAAAAATAGTAGAATCTAGACTCTTAGTCTCATACACCATCTAAGTACAATAGAAAATCTCAAATAGGGTCAATAGCCTTTTAGACATCATAGTCTCATAGAATGAAGTACATAGAAAGTTTACAAAGTCTAGTACAATAAGAAAGAACATAGAGTGGCATCAAATGCTTGTCCTCGGATCTTGAGGACCTACCACAAGTCTTGGAGAAGTCTATTCTAAGTCTTCTTCAAAGTAGGGAATGGAAGTCCTAGCCGGAACCTACACTCATAAGATGTAGAAGGGAAAAAGGGGTTAGCACATAATATGTACTAAGTATGGAAATATGCATAAAAACCTTAAACCATGCAGAAAGGACATTTTTATAAAGGATATGCATTCATGAGGTTTTGAAACCAACTTGCATCATCAACATAAAATTCAAGCCAATATCACAATATAATAAAGACATGACCATAGCAACCCCTAAGGTCCACTTGTGTCATGTATGGTTGGCATCCCATAATACCAACCTTACTAAGCATCCCTTAGGAACTACCTTGGTCACACATATTACTTTTAGACTTCATCACATTCGATAATCATAAGTAGAGGATTAGTCATATATAACATTTGAATGTAAGGACAAGTCATTCATAACAACTATACATTCAATATGCATGCATGCATTCATGTCTCAACATAGTAATGAGAACCATCTATATCATCCTACCAAGTTTATTAGTACAATGTAAAAGTGAAGTCCCATACCCCCACTCCTACCTAGTAACCTTACTAAGAAGTTATAGAGTAGTTCATGCTTCATCCATTAGCTCATTATCTAGGGAAAAACAACCATAACCAACATAGACCATGAGCACTACATGGAATTCGGTGTCTAAACCCCACACCGAAAAGAGGTGTTCTACTTGCCTAAGGTAGAACTAAGTATATAGCTATAAGGTGGATCCACTAGCTAAGTCCTATGTTGGCACATAGTTATGGGATAGAGAGATCGCTTCTAGAAACTCTACCTCTTGCATTAACTGATAAGTTACCATCTCATGAGTTTACTAAGATGACCCAACCTCTTGCATTAACGGGAGGGTCTTTTCCTCATTGGCCATATCCACTCGGTGCTTAGCATTATTTTCCAAATTATTATAATTAGTATTTCCATTGTATCTACATGTGTGAAGGATTGTTCAACCCTTCATTCAATACAATTCAATAAGTAGCTCATATATTCATTAAGGAGAGAATGCACTTTCAACCTAGAATCAACATTAGCATGTAAGTAGAACTTTCACATTAACATTCATAGTGTCTTCATAAGAACTATAATTTCAATCAACACAATATATTAACATCATTCTAAGCAATTTATGCAACATCATATGTAAGGGATAAGGGAAGAAAGACCATTCACCAATACCTCAGCCCATCTCGCCCTTTGTTACAGTAGCTAGGACTAGTGAGGAGGTTGTCCATTAGGCGATAAGAGCCCTTTGGTGCATCGCCAAGGCTCATGGGCGAAGGTACTGCCCATCGTCGAATGGTTTGAGGTACTATTATTTTTCCTTCATTTTTGTTAGGTAGTTTAAGGTCCTAGACTTCACCCTAGACTCTTCCCTTAACCATTTAAGCTCTAAGACAGCCTAGTCGTTGCTTTAAGGTTACTCTAACCCACACAATGAGGCTCTAGTTTATCTTACCATTTTCGTGGGTGTTACATTATCTCCCCCTTGGGGACATTCTTCCTCGAATGAAAATCTGGACACCTTACGGAAGTGTAGACTCAAGACTAGTATCCCAACGAGTATGCAACAAAAACAAAAATGCAAGACTCATAGGAGGAAACATCAACCCCATTATAAGACGTGGTCAACATATTGCAAGAAAGTAGGAACTACATCTATCAACTCAATATGCATGGAAACTCATGAATTCTCATTCATATAGGAGGGACTAACTTCTCCAACCCAAATAAGCTCAACATAACAATATAGAGCCAATAAGTCATTCATCAACATAACTAAATATGTTCATAATTTCACCTCATGAAATCAAAAATTGCACTCATCATATAAAAAAAATGCAATCAACATGAGGAATATGTAATCCATGAAAACTCAATATATGCAAATCATGAATTGTCACAAGAACATGCACAACATAAGGAAATCATGAAACTTACAAAAATACACATGACTCCCAAATTACTAAACTTAAGAGGAACTACTTACCTCAAGTTTAGGTAGGAGTAGAAGGAAAAAGATGAGGGTAGCGGGACATCGTATCGGCCTCGGCCTCCAATGTAGCACCATCAACAAGGTGGTTCCTCCAAAGAACCTTAACGGAGGCTACTTCCTTGTTTCTCAACCTCTTCACTTGACGGTCTAAAATCTCAATTGGGACCTCTTCATACGAAAGGTTCTCATCAACTCCTAAACCTTCTAACGGAAGAATGGAAACCGGGTCTCCAATACACTTCTTGAGCATAGAAACATGAAACACCGGGTGAACCGGAGCCAACTCATTTGGCAAGTCCACCTCATAAGTAACTTTCCCAATACGCTCCAAGACTTGGTATGGACCCACATATCAGGGACTAAGTTTCCCATTCTTGCTAAACCTCATCACACCTTTCATAGGTGAGATTTTCAAGTAGACCCAATCACCAACCTCAAATTCAAGATCTCTTCTTCTATTGTCGGCATAGGACTTTTGCTGACTTTGGACCGTCTTCAACCTCTCTCTAATGAGTCGAACTTTCTCAATGGCATCATTGACTAGTTCGGGACCAATTAAAGCAAACTGGCCTATTTCAAACCAACCCACCGGTGATCTACACCTCCTACCATATAGCGCTTCAAACGGAGCCATGGCAATGATTGAGTGGTAACTATTGTTGTAGGCAAATTCGATCAATGGAAGATGATCGTCCCAACTACCCTTGAAATTAAGGACACATGCTCTCAACATGTCTTCTAGGGTTTGAATGGTGCGTTCGGCTTGACCATCCGTTTGAGGGTGGAAAGCGGTACAGTTTAACATTAGTACCAAGCCCTTGCTGAAAAGCTTTCCAAAAATGTGAAGTAAATTGAGCACCCCAATCCGATATGATAGACAAGGGAACCCCATGCAACTTCACCACCTCTTTAATGTACAATTTGGCATAATATTCTGCCGACAAGGTAACCTTAATAGGAATAAAGTGAGCGGACTTGGTCAATCTATCCACAATGACCCATATGGAATCATGTTGCCTTTTTGTACGAGGCAACCCCACAACAAAGTCCATATTCACCTCCTCCCACTTCCAAGTGGGAATATTAATAACTTAAAGCAAACCTCCGGGTTTCATGTGCTCGGCCTTAACTTATTGACAATTCGGACATTTGGCTACAAAACCCGCTATATCCTTCTTCATGCCATTCCACCAATAGACTTCCCGTAGGTCACGGTACATCTTGGTGGCTCCCGGATGAATAGAATATCGCGAACCATGAGCCTCTTCTAGAATTTTCTCCCTCAAACCATCAATATTCGGAACACACAACCTACCTTGGTACCTAAGCATCTCATCTCCCCCTTGGGAGAAAACCTCAATGGACTTGTCGAGAATCGATTCTTTCAATTCCATCAAAATAGGATCAAGATGTTGCTTAGACTTCACATCAACAACAAAGGATGATTCAGAACTCTGATGAATCATGACTTTACCCTTGGTGGAATCCACTACTTGCACGCCCAACCGGGCCAACCTATGCACGTCACAGACCAATTCCTTCTTCCCATCCTCTATATGAGTAACACTACCCATGGACAATCTACTCAAGGCATCCGCAACCACATTAGCTTTACCAGGGTGGTATAGGACACTCATGTCATAATCTTTCACGAGTTCCAACCACCTTCTTTGTCAGAGATTCAAATCTTTTTGGCTAAACACATATTGGAAACTCTTGTGGTCGGTAAACACATCTATGTGTACCCTATAGAGATAGTGTCTCCATATCTTCAAGGCGAAAACCACCGTCGCTAATTCAAGGTCATGGATTGGGTAGTTCTTCTTATGTATCTTTAATTGCCTTGAAGCATAGGCGATTACCTTCCCATGTTGCATTAGAACACATCCCAACCCTACCCTCGAAGCATCATAATACAGTATAAATCTGTCGGTACCCTTCGGTAAGGTTAACACCGGAGCGGAGGTGAGCTTATCCTTCAACTCTTGAAAACTCTTTTCATAAGACTCCGACCATTCGAACTTGGACTTCTTTTGGGTCAAGACCGTTAATGGAGAAGCAATAGATGAGAAGCCCTCTACAAATCTTCTATATTACCCGGCCAATCCCAAAAAGCTTTGAATATCAGTGGGACTTAGTGGGTCTAGGCAAATTTTTAATCGCATCTGTTTTCTTCGGATCAACTTTTATTCCCTCACTAAAAACAATGTGACCGAAGAAAGCAACCGACCTTAGCCAAAACTCACACTTGTTAATCTTAGCATACAACCTTTGGTCCTTGAGGACTTTGCAACAACATCCTCAAATGTTTCAAGTGCTCACTCTCACTCTTAGAGTATATTAAAATGTCATCAATAAAAACGATCACAAACGAATCGAGATATTGCCTAAATACCCTATTCATAAGGTCCATGAATGCCACCGGGCATTTGTGAGACCAAAAGACATGACTAGTAATTTGAAATGACTATATCTCGTTCGAAAGGTTGTTTTAGGAATATCAACTCCTCTCACCCTAAGTTGGTGATAACCCGACCTTAAGTCAATCTTTGAAAAGTAACTTGCCCCTTGGAGTTGGTCAAATAAGTCGGCAATCCTAAGGAGCGGGTATTTATTCTTTATTGTGACCTTGTTCAATTGTCGGTAATCAATACACATCCTAAGGGGCCCATCTTTCTTCTTCACAAACAAAACCGGTTCACCCCATAGAGATATGCTTGGTTGAATAAAACTTTTATCTAGCAAATCTTTAAGTTGAGCCTTTAATTCCTTTAATTCGACTAGGGCCATCCGGTAAGAGGGAATAGATATGGGGTGTGTATTCGGAAAAAGATCAATGCCGAAGTCTATTTCCCGTTCGGGAGGGATTATGGGCAAGTCATTGGGAAAGACTTCCGAAAAATCCCTTACTACGAGGACCGACTCTAAAGGAGGAGTCTCGGACACTAGGTCCTTAAATCTTACAATGTGATAGATACACCCCTTAGAAATCATTTTACAAGCTTTTAGACATGAAATGATTCGACCTCTAGGGATTAAGTTTCCCCCCTTCCATTCCAAAATGGGCTCATTAGGAAATTGAAGCTTCAAAACTCGGACTCTACAATCTATGGAAGAAAAACAAGCATGCAACCAAACCATCCCCAATATGACATCAAAGTCCATCATATCTAGTTCTACCAAATCAACTAAAGTGACCCTATGAGACAAGGAGATTGGACAACCCCTATATACCCTTTTAGTTATAACTGAATCACCTACCGGGGTAGACACGGAAAAGGGCTCTTTTAAGGTTTCGAGGAGCACATCAAATTTCATAGCCACTAAAGGAGTAACAAAAGACAAAGCATCGGGGTCTAATAATGCATAAACATCAATTGAAAATTCTATAAACATACCGGTAACAACATCCGGGGAACCCTCTTGTTCACTTCTAGATTGGAGAGCATAGAAGCGATTCTTCTTTGGAGCATCGGAGTTGGAACCACTAGTGGGAGCCTGATTACCTTCTCTTCCCTTGGTCGTACGAGTTGGACAATCTTTCAATTGGTGGCCACTTTTTCCACATCCATAGCACACACCCATACCAGTAAGACATTTCTCTTCATGCTTTTTACCACATTTTGCACAACTAGTTCTTTCAACATAAGGGCCACTCTAGTGCCTCCTTGAGGCTTAGGGGTAGCCACATTTCCTTTGTTAGGCTTAGGAGCATTGGAGGGGCTTTGGTTGGTAAACCTCTTCTTAAACCTTGGCTCACCTTGACCTTCAAACTTACCTTTAGATGAATTTCCCTCATCGGCCCTTGGCCTTTTCACCTCTCTATTCTTCTTTCTAAGCCTTGACTCTTCTACTTGTTGAGCATGTACCATCAACCTAGAGATATACATGGTGTCATGGAGCATTGTCGTTCAACACTCTTCTTCAATAGCATCGGACACACCGATGACAAAGTGACTCATTTCATCCCTTGGATTAGAAACCAAAGAGGGAGCATATTTGGACAACTTCTTGAATTTCAATGAGTATTCTTGGACACTCATCCCTCCTTGACGGAGATTGATGAGCTCGTCAACTTTTGCTTCTCTCTTTTCACGAGGGAAAAACCTCTCAAGGAAAGCCTTTTTGAATATCTCCCAAGTCATGAGACCCGCTCTTATAGCCCTATTACCTTTCCATTGATTGTACCAAGTTTGGGCTACGTCTTTCAATTGATACCCGACTAAATCGACATTCTCAATAGAAGTAACTCTCATGGCAAACACTATTTTATAGACCTCATCTATGAAATCTTGTAGGTCCTCGTTTACCTTAGAGCCATATAACATAAGGGGATTCATACGGGTAAAGTCCCTCAACATTGAGGCCATGGTACTAACATTGGGATTTGCTCGGGGCCCCACATCTCGGTTAGCATGGGCCGTCAAAGTTTGTGCTTGAGTGGTAACGGCTTGAGTTTGCACCGTCATGAGTTGAGTTAAGGTATGAAGAGCAGCTCTTATCTCTACATTAGACATAGCTCAATCATCAAGAGGGACTTGAGGGTCTTGAGAAGCATGAGAGGGAACCTCCTCATTGACATTCTCCTCTCGTGTCCTTCTTGTATTGCCCCTTCTTGTATTCATTACCTATAATAAAAAGAAAAGGATTAGGAGAAAGGACTTCATAGAGTTAGGACTCCATAGCACGAATAAAGAGTAATGAAGAAAATGAGAGTTCTTAACCATCTTATAGCCTCTTACTCATAAGTGTGGCGCGCTTCACACTCATGAGCAAGACTCTACTAGACGCGATATATGTCACGACCCGAGAGCACCCCCTAGTCGTAACCGGCGTACTCGACCTCTCGGAGGTCTAATATAAGCCTCTTAGCATTCATTCATCGCATAAAACTAAAAACCATAATGAATTAAAAACTTTCTTTACAAAGAAGACATTTCATTAAAATAGTAAGCGGAAGACTTTTAGACTTTATACACTTATGTCTCAAACCATCTAATACTTTGAATACAACATTGGGATTAAGCCCATACAAAACTTAAGCAAATACTAGAAAGACATAAAAAAAAAGGACATGTAGGGTATTGTCCTCGAATCTATGAGGACTCACCAAGTCTTCATCTTCAACACTTAGAAACCTATCAAGTAGCCATGACATGTCACCATCTCCAAATCCCTACACTTTAGTCAAAAAGGGAAAGAAAGGGGGTTAGCACAATTAAGTACTAAGTATGGAGACCATGCAAGAAAATATGCACAACGGACACTTACAAGAAATGTATGCTTTCATATCATTTTGATAAAACCTTCACTTCACAAGTATAAGAGACATAATACAAGTCAATGTTCACATATAAAACCATAGCCAACCGTATACATACTCAACATATATTCATATACAACCCATGCTTAACTTTAAAGGAACACATGCCATTTCATT
>JAJOOE010017954.1:0-10177 GCA_036250405.1 Solanum raphanifolium
ATGTATTTTAATTGTCTAAACCTATGTAAAACTAAAGAACAAATATTCAATATTATTGTCATTCTTAGTGTTGAATTGATTTTCTTTTTGCATTAGTATTAATTTGATTTTGATTTAAGTTTTATTATAATTACCAACATCTATGGATATAATCTTTATTGCACCATTAAGAATTCTAACTTTCAAACATGAAAAAGTATAAGAAATATTTAAAAATTATATCAAAGTAAATATTTTACGTATAAAATAAAATTTTAAAGTTATATATATAATGTCGGGTTGGTTTGGTCTCAGGTTGGTTTTTTTTAGTTGAAACCAAACCAACCCAAATATAGTCAGGTTTTTTTTTCTAATACCAAACCAAGTCAAACCAAATCACTAGTCGGGTTTTTTTTTCGGTTTGACTCGGTTTGCGGTTTGGTTTGGTTTTCAGTTCGGTTTTGTACACCCCTAGTAAGCACTAAGCACCCCGCACTTCCAAACCTTAAAGTTGTAAGTTCAAGTCACCAAGGGAGCAAAGGTGAGAACGAGAAAAGCGTTTATAACTTAGAAATATTATATTAATTATTAGTAATCTTTTAATTTGTTAATAAGCTAGTAATTAACAACAAGTGATTGACACATAATTTGTTTGTAACTTAAAGAATCAAGTGGAATACTGTTTAAAATTTCTTATTAACCGTTTTTGGTATATATATAACCAATTATCATCTTAATGAAATGAAAAGGAGAAGATTTTATTATTATTATAATATTATAATAAAGATTTCATTTTCCCTAAGCAACCAAACGGGATTATTGTGACTCATCACAGGAAAATAGAGTGGTTGTATAGTTAAGTCCTAAAAGCATGGTTGGAGTTTATTTTAGGTCACTCAATTAATAATTGAATAAAAATAATAATTTATGATGTAATAATTATTAATTAAATCATCAATTTTAAAATAAATTCCGACCTTAATTAATTTGAAATGTATTGTTAGAGTGTTGACTGAGTTGTTTCCTAAACTATCTTTTAATGGTGAATTACAATAACGTAACTATAAATTTATACATAAGGGTTCAAAAATAAAAATACTAGTATCTCATATGTAGAATTTGTTTTTTTCTTAATACATTTGTTACTCCATTGAAGTCTTCCATTAATTATCTCAAGGTGAGTCATCAACTTATGCATAATCTACGTGTGATATAGCTTATTTGGTGAAGGGGGTTCATTTGAACCACCTGACTTACACTTAAAATTTTCACTATCGAGTTAAACTCAGTCAAGTTATATTTTCTTATTATAATGTTAAAATGAGATTCATTTCTTTTTAATTTATTAAATATTTGACTTATATATCATATCACGCTTCAGATATTTAATTCTGAACCGACGGTATAAGAATGATATATTTATATAATTAATCTTGTGCAAAAGATGCTTACTTTTTACCTACCATTTGTTCTACTAGCTTTGAAGCTCTTCTTGAATTATCTAGGGTCAAGGAATTTTGTGAGAAATCTGTGATATGCAAGTTGTTAGATTTTCTTTTTAATTCACTTGCCCCCTCTAATCTGACAACATAAAGCTCATAATTCACTCATCCAATAACACCTGATTTTTATTGTATTTTCAAAAAAATATCTAGTCCATCCCATACAGTAAAAAATATAAATAAATAAATTAAAATTATTATCAAAATGTCTTTTTTCTTTTCTGAAAATTCTTTAATTCTAACATTTCATTGACATGTTTAAGACCTAAATATATTTTACGTATTTTTATTTTAAGAATATAAAATTGAAAAGTCCATTTACTTTCTTAAATTTTGTGTCAGCAAATCAAACAAATTGAAACAGATAGATAATTAAAAAATAGTGATAGAAGATTCGTATAATTTACGTTGAGATGTACCGCACAGCACGGAAATTCAAACTTTAATAGTTCCATGTCTTCATGAACTCTTTGTCCTCTCCATCATCAATTTTATAATTATTTTTTTAAATTTGTTTTTATATATTTGGATATATAAATTTTATAATTAACAACAAATAGACATTTAATATAAAATATATTAGTTTTTTGCTTATTCTCAGGTGATTGATTGTAGTTGAACCAGTTATATGTCCCCATTATTTGACATCCCCACATGTTCTCTTTAGATACTAGGCTGGATTGCCAGTGAATCACAAAGTATCAATTTTTTTTCTAATATATAAATATTTATGAATATTCTCTACTTATATATTTAATACATATATTTCATTAGAATGTTTTGTTTTATATTAAATATTAAACAATGGTAGACAATTAAGTCATAGCCAAAGTAGAATAACATGTCTCTATCTAATATGACATATGATAGCAAACAAAAATGGGCTGGCTAGTTATTTTTAAATAATATATAGATATGATATATTGTAATTTTTAGAAGAAAAAATAAATGAAATTCGAACAAACACAGTTTGTTTAAAAGGGATCGGATTATACAAATAGAAAATGGTAGATAAATGGCTGATTCTCGGGATCTACGTACGGATTGAGAGGGTTCACAATTTATATATACACAAAAAGAAATTGCTTTTATACTAGGTAACGTTTTGACAAATAATATTTAACTAAACAATTAATATATATACAAAAAAAAAGGTACTTTATACTATATTATTTTTTGACGAGAGGGAGTTGCTCGAATGGTAAGCACCCCTCACTTTCAACCCGAAGGTTGCAAGTTCGAGTCATCAAGGGAGCAAAAGTGGTGGGAGCTCCTAGGAAGAGGGTAAAAAAAAAATAAAATTGACCAATATATAAGATTCAATTGAACCTCATTATTCATGTAGCATGTGCATACGCTCTGATGCAAGATGATAGAGTTAATGATTTGATTTTTTGATGCCTTGTCAACTTGAATTAGGAGAGATAAGTGAGGTATAAAATAAAGTTTTCACCATTTTAAGTTTGAAAATATATGTAATATGCCGGTTAAAATCATCAATATCCTTAACAATTAATTATATATCTTGTTATCGATTTGACCTCCTTTTTTTCACAACACAAAACTCTGTTGGACTGTTTTTATGTATTGTTTCATAATATATAATATTATACGGTATTGTTTCATAATATTATACTGCATTGTTTTAGTAATGCAATATTTGAATAGCTTGTTTTGTTTTCTACACTTACATAATGTCACAGATTAATAATTTGAATTTGAAAGGTAAACCAATAAGAAAAGTAGAGTACGAGGTAGAACAACTATAATAAGGGCAAGGTAAAAGATAAAATAAGATTATTAAATAACAAGTAAAGGCAAAATGAGGAAAAAAAAACGACACGATCTCATCAAATCAGTGATTATACAAAGACTTGTCGTCGCTACCTAACAATTGATTTAACAATACGATATAGTAAAATTTAAGTAACCATCAAAACAAATATCATATTTAAACTAATAACGCATACTATACAATACAATATATAACAACCATCCAAACGAGCTATATATAATTATCTATCGTTTCCAAACTTGTTTATATGATTGTACATGTCCTACAAGATACACTCAACTTTATTCTCTCCACATGGTATCGTTTCCAAACTTGTTTAAGACATTTTAATAATTTGGATTTAATAAATAGAATCGCCACTTAATTTTATTTGGAAAATTACGAACCCGTTAAGAAAAAGATTTTTCCTTATAAAAATTTTTTTAATAAAAAATCTAGGTAAGGATCCAAGGGGATTTTGTAAGGAAGATGTAAGACACTTTTAAAAATTCACAAAAGGCGATTACCGATGAAATTAAAAAAATGAGGCTTAAAAGTATAATTTTGTCCAAAAACTGATATGAAAATATTCTGATGTTAAACTTGATAATCAGAATATACTTGGATGCCACAAGTATAAGTGAATCATTATTTAACATTATTTTTGCACTTAATCATTTGGATTAATTCAACTGGTGAATTAACTTTCATAATTTGACTATTTTATAATAATAAAATGTCTCTTATCCCTTTTAAAAAGTTTGTGTGTTTAGACAAGTTAGTTTAATGTATGTACATTTTGTGTCAATTAATAAAATTATATTAAAAAAGAATAAAATTATTTATAAAATAGTAATTGACGTTAAAATAAATATTATATCTATCAGCATTCTTCCATAAATTGGCTATTTTTGAAAAAATGGCTCTTATCCCTTATAAAAGTTTGTGTTTATAGACATATTCATATGAATTTAGACTTTTGAATTAAATAAATTAATTCAACTTTCAATTATGCAATGAATACTCAAATATTTGTTTATCAACTTTAAAAGGTACAATTAATCTTCAAGTCATTTCACAAGTTTGGCTTTATACCTTTATATACACGATATGATATTGTTTCAAAATTGTATACATAATACGTGTTTGGGGACGATTTGAAACTTCTCACTTTTTCATCGTTTCTTCATTTATACATGATGCTTGGGTTCTAGACTTGATATTCGTTAAAAAAAAATGGACTTAAACGCAAGAAAAATAATCTAAATATGATATGATACATAGATAAGAAAATATGTACTTCTAATCGTCGATCAGTATTAACTAGTAAAGTTGTTAAAATTTTTTTTTTTTGGATATTAAACACTTTTAAATTGATACACAATGCAGTATATGCTTATGTTATTGGGTATTAACTAGTAAAGTTATCTAAAGATAAAACATTACTCGCAATATTTATAATGATCAAAATTTGACATTGAGATCAAATGTCACGACCCAAAAATGGACGTAATGAAACTTGTCTTTTACCACCAAGACAAGTCAGCCCCAACCCAACGAAAAGGCAGAAAATGCTGAAAACAGTAAAGCAAGAACAACACAAAGGGGAAAACTTATTCATTCTAAACAATACTCCAAAACCTTGTTGTCACATGTACAAACCACTAATGAAAATACAGAATTCGAAAGATAAATACAAGTCTCGGTCTTTGTTTTTCAAGTAGAACAAAACTTAAAGAAAAGGGAAAAGAGGGCCCGTCAGGATGACAAACAGCTACCTCTTATATCCTTCAACGAGCCACGACTGTCAAGAGAAGAAGAAGAAGATCACACGAGTCCGGGCTTGGAACCTACACAAGTGTTGAAGCAAGGGTTGAGTACCAACAACATGGTACCTAGCAAGCAACCTACTAACCAAAGCAGCTAGTTAGAAATCGAACATCCCCTACACTCCAACCGAACCTCCTCAAACTACAACCTGCACAGAAATCAACCCAACCAAGAAATTCTACAATATACGGTTCACAAGGCCCAATATACACCGTTCAATCTTCACAATTCAACAATCAACTAAGTCAATCTCAGTGTCAAGTAGTTCAGTACACGCAACAAGTACATCAATCACAATTAACAAGTAAGTCACACATAAGCATCAAATGTACATGCATCAAGTCACAATGATCAATCTTTTGCAAGAACCATTTTCCATCGGCACAATATCACTAGCTGGTACAATTTCCCATTGACTTTATATCACTAGCCGGAAATGACCTCGGTATCACTACATTCGCCGGCAAAGACCTCGACATCATAATACTCGCCGGCAAAAACTTCGGCATCATAACATTCGCCGACAAAGACCTCAGCATCATAACACTCATCGGTAAAGACCTTGACATCATAACACTCGCTGGCAAAGACCTCGACATCATAACACTCGCTGGCAAAGACCTCGACATCATAACACTCGCTGACAAAGACCTCGACATCATAATTCCCGCTGACAAGGACCTCGGCATCATAAATCATCACATATATATCTCATCACAGTGTTCACAATCAATGCATACAAGCAATATCACACCACACGGAAGAGACAACAATTCATACAATTCAAGTCCACATTCATGCTTTCAAGCATTTCATCAATCAAATCAACAAGGGTCAGAATAAGGCAATTTACGTCATCATGTTCATCACATAGCCCTTTTCATTTCAATCCTTTTTTATTCTTTTAGATGTATCAAGTGGACAATTAAACCCTTCACCTCATCCTCGTTACTCCCAACACACAAGCAACGAAGAAAGCACATGAATTCAACTAAAATACAAGGTTTAGGAAGCCACTTGCCTTAAATCAATCAAAAATCACTCCACGAGTTGAGTCTTCCCGTTCCGAACAACTTCCAAAGCCACACAATATATGCACAAGCAAGTATTCACAATTATTTTCCGAAAACAACAACACCCACAACAATTTCCTTGAAGGTGGGTCAACTAACAAAATACCCAATTCCAAAATTAAGGTTTGAATCCGAAATTTAATATTGAAAACATTACCCAAGAACTTATTAGGGAAAATCATTTCGAAATAGGACTTAAAATCAGTTCACAAACTCTTTTTAGTTAAGAACTTAGTTTTTTGAAAGGCTTCATCATTCACCAATCAAAACCTCATATTTGGATATTAAAACTCATAATTAATCAATGGAAAATGAAGGTTTAGTAACAAGAACACTTACCCAACTGATCTAGCATAAAAAATCCTTTCAAAATTTGCCACTAAGGATTCCCCAAGTTCAAAATTAATGAAATGGGCTTAAACCCTGAAATCTGCAGCAAACACCCTCTAAGGTATTGCACAAGCGACCAGGGGTTCGCTTAAGCAAACCCGGCTAAACACACGGGTCTCGCTTAAGCGAACGAGTCTTTGATACGTCCAAACTTACACTCTTAATAAGGAATGTAAACGATCGTTGTCAATTTACAGAACTCAACTAGAGTTGAGGTCGATCCCACAGAGAATTTCTTTACAGATAAAGTTTCACTATCGCATTTACTCAATTGTCGTTACTATTTCCTAAACAATTAACAAGGAAAGTAAAATTTGGTTTAATTGAAAAGTATTCTATCAGCAAGTACTTCCAGTCAAAACTTAGTTACACAGTTCACAAAAGATATCGTTGTAAGTTGATTCAATCAATTTAAAGAAACCAGGTTTTGTGTTCACTATGACGACGATTATAACGCTCTTCCGTAAATTGAGTGTCAAGTAAATCAATGTTTACAGACTCTTAGCGACTTAGATAAATCTAACGCTTCTCAGCCTAATTAGATAATATCCACTCTAATTCTCTCGAACTTAAAGTGTTATCGATATTGGACTTCGCTTAATTTAATCTGGTGTTAAAGATCCCTTCTCTCGAAATCCGACCTTAACTCAAATTCGTAAACTTAGTTTAGCTTTTTCCCAACTGGTGCTTTTCTCTCGAACAAACACCAGATACAAGCCTGTCTAAAGCGTGCACTCAATAGACTAAAATGATAATGAAAGCTGTAAACTACTAGTTGTAAACAAAGATTGCCTTTTTACTCATTTTATGGAATCGCAACTAGAATATCATCATAGATCCCACACACCCAGTCATGACGTTTAGCCACTCATGTTTTTATGCAAAGAATCAATCATAGATAATGAAAACATATTAAGAATTACTTACAAAAATAATCGGTAAATCAACAACCACTTGATAGTCTCAAGATCGAAAGGAACTATGTCCCACCGAAGACAATAATCTCAATCTAAAATCTCCCCCTCAAGTTTCTTTTCGTTCCTCCTTCTGTAACGTCAGATGCTGCATAATCCCCCCAAAAACGACCTAAAGTAATTCAAAATAGAATGTTTAAAATGAGTCCTAATCAAGTTAGGACTGATTTGTCGGGCCCTGTCACGGCCACTATCACTTTCCGTCAAGGGATTCACGGACCGTGAATCCCTCTGTGGTCTTGCCTTGGATCTTCCCCAGAGTGGGTCTTCAAACTTGGTCACTGGAATGTACCACGAGAGACACCACGGTCCGTAGTGAGTGTCACGGCCCGTGAAGTCACTCGTGGTCTTCACTTGTTCAAACCTTCTTGTAACTCTTTCCTACTTTTATACTAGTTTAACTTCCCGGTAGGTACCACGGTCCGTGTAAATAACAACGGCCCGTATACCCATCCGTGATCTTTACTTGGTTGTTCTTGCTTTTCATCTTTTCAGGGCCCAGTTCTGCCTTACTTTCACGAACTCAACCACGGACCGTTATGAAGTTAACGGTTCATTACATTGGTCGTGAACTTCACTTGTCGACATCAGTTCTGCTTCTTTTTCTGTAAAATCCAGATTCTGCCTACACAATTAACAAACCCATAAAATAATCCCGAAATATCACTTAATTCCAGTATTAGTTCATAGTTATGAAGCGTCAAATGTGCTACAATTTCGCGGCATATCACCTACTCAGGGGAATAGATACACATGGAGTGATAAGCATGATGATAACAGGATTTTCTCAAAAATTGATTGGATTTTTATTAATAGATATTGGTTGGATCTAATGCCTAATTGCAAAGCAATATTCTTGCCTGAGGGCATCAGTGATCACTGCCCAACAAAGATTGTCCTTAATGAGGAATGTAGGACTAGGAAACCCTTTCAATTCTGTAACATGTGGGCAAAACATTCACAGTTTCAAGATATTGTACAAGAGGGTTGGAATGCAAGTATAGAGGGTTATATGATGTATAGAGTGGCGAGGAAATTGAAGTTGTTAAAAAAGAAATTGAGGGTGTTGCACATAAAAGAGTTTCAGAATATAGTTAATGATGCAAATGAAGACAGAGCAAAACTCAAGCAGGCACAAGTGAAGTTGCAAACAGATCCATCCAACATAGAATACCAGCAGATGGAAAGTCAAGTGTACCAGAAATTCAGGACTTCTTCATATTTGGATGAACTATTCCTACAACAAAGAAGTAAAACAACTTGGATAAGGCTGGGGGATGACAATACTAGGTATTTTTATTCAATTATAAAGCACAGGAAGTTAAAGCAGGTTGTTACACAATTAAAAGATCAAACAGGTGTATGGCAAACTGATCCTGCAATCATTGTGCAACTGTTTGTGGATCATTATGAGGGGATTCTGGGTAATAAGGGAGCACAAAGAAGTCCAATAGTAAATGATCTGATAAAGCAAGGGAAATTTATTAATGAAGAACAACAAAGTGCTCTAATTCACATATTTAAACCACAGGAAGTGAAAAAGGCAATGTTCTAGATTGATAGTAACAAATGCCCTGGTCCAGATGGCTTTGGAAGTGGTTTTTATAAAGAAGCTTGGCCAATTGTCAGTGATGAGGTAATAGCTGCAGTGCTTGAGTTTTTTCAAAATAACAAAATTCTAAGGCAGATCAACTCAACCAGTATTGCTCTAATTCCAAAAATTGATGTTCCTGAAATTGCCAGTCATTTTAGGCCCATTTCTTGTTGTAATGTCATTTATAAGTGCATTTCTAAACTAACTTGTAGTAGATTGAAGATGGCAATCAGTCACTTCGTGGCAGAAAATCAGTCTGCCTTTGTACAAGGGAGATCAATGATGCATAATGTGTTGATTTGTCATGATCTTCTAAGACACTATAATAGGAAGTCAGTTTCTCCTAGGTGTCTTATGAAGATAGACTTAAAGAAAGCTTATGATATGGTATGTTGGGAATTTCTGGAGGAAGTACTACATGGTTTTGGATTCCCTGGACAATTCATTCAATGGATCATGCTAGGTGTAACCACTACTATGTTCTCAGTGAAGGTCAATGGGGTGAATCATGGTTTTTTTTGCGGAAAGAAAAAGCCTAAGACAAGGGGATCCTGCATCTCCCCTGCTGTTTGTGTTAGTCATGGAGTACTTGTCAAGAATACTGCATGTAATGAGTCAACTGCCTGACTTTAGATACCACCCAATGTGCAAGAAGGTAAAGCTCACTCACCTTATATTTGCTGATGACTTGATGATATTTTGTAAAGGGACTGTGGAATCAGTTAATATAGTAATGGAGGCACTAGCACATTTCAGTGCTGCTACTGGATTAGAGGCAAACATTGAAAAATCAAGTGTATTCCTAGCTGGAGTGGATGAGGATACAAGAAGTCAAATTCTGTTGAAGACTGGATTCTCAATTGGCCAGTTTCCTATTAGATATCTTGGACTTCCCTTGTCACCAAAGAAATGGAAGAAAACTGAATGTTATTCATTGGTTGATAAGATCACACAGAGAATTACAGTAACATACTCTAAGCAACTTTCTTATGCTGGGAGATTACAAGTGATTAATGTTGTATTATTTTCCATACATAGCTTTTCGGGGGGGGGGGGGGGCC
>JAJOOE010017957.1:0-14884 GCA_036250405.1 Solanum raphanifolium
GGCAGCTGTGTAAGCCTCTTGCAATTTGTTAAGTACAACAATTGAAGAGCACCAAGTTTGGATATGCTTTGAGGCAAATGCTCAAAATTATTTCCACAGAGATGCAACTCTTTCAAAGAGGATAAACATCCAATGTCTTCTGGCAGCTGTGTAAGTCTCTTGCAATCTGATAATTCCAATGATATAAGAGCACCAAGTTCGGATATGCTTTGAGGCAAATGCTCAAAATTATTTCCACTGAGACGCAACTTTTCCAAAAAGGATAAGGATCCAATGTCTTCTGGCAGCTGTGTAAGCCTCTTGCGATTTGTTAAGTACAACAATTGAAGAGCACCAAGTTTGGATATGCTTTGAGGAAAATGCTCAAAATTATTTCCACGGAGATGCAACTCTTTCAAAGAGGATAAACATCCAATGTCTTCTGGCAGCTGTGTAAGTCTCTTGCAATCTGATAAGTCCAAGTATTCAAGAGCACCAAGTTTGGATATGCTACGAGGCAAATGCTCAAAATTATTTCCACAGAGATACAAGTGTTTCAAAGAGGATACACATCCAATGTCTTCTGGCAGCTGTATAAGTCTCTTGCAATCTGATAAGTCCAACTATTCAAGAGCACCAAGTTTGGATATGCTACGAGGCAAATGCTCAAAATTATTTCCCTTGAGATACAACTTTTTCAAAGAGGATAAGGATCCAATGTCTTCTGGCAGCTGTGTAAGCCTCTTGCAATTTGTTAAGTACAACAATTGAAGAGCACCAAGTTTGGATATGCTTTGAGGCAAATGCTCAAAATTATTTCCACAGAGATGCAACTCTTTCAAAGAGGATAAACATCCAATGTCTTCTGGCAGCTGTGTAAGTCTCTTGCAATCTGATAAGGCCAAGTATTCAAGAGCACCAAGTTTGGATATGCTATGAGGCAAATGCTCAAAATTATTTCCACAGAGATACAACTTTTTCAAAAAGGATAAGGATCCAATGTCTTCCGGAAGTCCTCCATCTATTATATTGCAGTAGGTGAGATTTAACTTTTTCAAAGAGGATAAGGATCCAATGTCTTCTGGAAGTCCTCCATCTTTTAAATTGCAGTAACTGAGATCCAGATATTCCAATGAGAGTAACCCTTTATTCACCAGAGGGAACACAAAGTACACTCCATCTTCTGATCTATGTTGTCCAAAACTCAAACTTTTAAGCTTGTTCAACCGGACAATGGAAGACGGAGGTCGTGAGATTAGAGTATAACTGTCATCAAGATACTCCAAGTTTTCTAAATCACCTATCTCTTCTGGCAAGCTTTCAAGTTTTGACCAATTCGACACATGTAGCTTCACCAAACCTTTCGACTTAAAAATGCTGCTTGGAAGAGATGCAAGGTTTGTTATGCCATCCAAATGTAGCTCTATAAGATGAGGTTGGTGATCCAAGAAATATAATGGCAGTTCCCTTATCCCAGAGCCTGACGTCATAATCTTTCTGGCAGTTCCCTGCTTCATCCTTCCAAGGATTTTTGGAAATTTCTCTAAACTAAAGCAGTATTTTAGATTCAAAGATTCAAGAGATTCCACATTAACATATGGAAACCTCTCAAGGCTTTTACACCAATACAAATTTAACTCAATGAGTTTTTTGCAATACTTGAGGGAAGGATGAACTTCTTCAAGACTCGTACATCCCTGTAGATACAAATACTCCAAATTTGGCATCCCCTTGAAATCTGGTGTTCTCTTCAGGTAATAGGAGTAACTTAGATCTATCCTTCGTAGAGACAGAAATTGCTGCAGCTATTCAAAACACAGAGAGAATGATAGTAAACGACATGTTTATATTATAACTCAACGTGTGAAATGAGAAATTGTTTGATTTTACTTTATATGGAAACTAGTAAAATTACTTTAATGAACAAAGTACACAAATAAGAAGAATAATTTTGTTTGATATAATTATTGTTATGCATTTCAAGTTTTATTTATATATATACTATTGAATGTTGGTGTATAGATTAAAAGTTTCTCAATTAATTGCAGGGATTATTGTGAGATATGATTGATTAAACTCATTTGCAGGGATTATTGTGAGGTATGATTGATTAAACTCATTAGAAATACATATTCTTATTATGCTTATAGTATCTGTTTTGATTTCTTATCTTATACTCCCTCCGTCCCATTTTATATGTCACATTTTTTACTTTGCACTTGCATTAAGAAATAATGTAACTTTACCCTTCTACCCTTATTTAATGTTTTCTTAAGTCAACTTTATTAATAAATGACAAGATTAATTAACTATTCTATCAAGGGTATAATAGGCAAAATATGGTAATTTATGCATAAATTTTATAAAATGACAAGTATTGTGGTCTAGCTATTTATAAAAAGGAATGACATATAAAATGGGACGGAGGGAGTACATGTTTTCCAATTTATATTGCAATCAAAAGTTTTTTTAAAAAAAAATATACAAAATTTATAAATATAGACATATATTATGCAAGCATATAATATGGGATATACGTGTAATGCACGTGTCTAGATAATCCTACTATTAAAAGTAGAAAGCTCTAATATGCAAAGTTGAATTACAATATTTCCCTCCACCAAATTATTTTTTAATTAAACATCTGATAAAATCATAATATTTTAATTACATAATTTTCCTTAATTATTATTATATGTTAAAAGCTCTTACATCTTCTCCAAACTATTGTTCATTATACCTTCCACTTTTAATATTATTTATCCCTATCCTTTCACATGCTCTGCATTCTTTCTATAGAGACGATAATCCACCATGGAGTTTTATCCACATTTGAATTTCTTTCTTAATATTTGCATTTCATCATTTCATTTTCTTTATGCTAAGTTTTATCTATTGGTTTAATCTTTTCTCGCAGGTAACAAAATCATATAATGCTAGCAAGGTAGCATGACTTAGTTGGTCCAAGACCATTTCATGGTAGCTAGGATGAAACACTTGTACCCTTCCTTGTATAGCTTGGACTTGCATGATAGTATGCCTTCCATGGTAGCATGGTCTAGCCTAGTATGGTGCTATTTCTTTGATAGCTTGGTCTAGCCTAATAGGGTGTTATTCCTTGGTAGTCTAGAAATGATGAATGGTAATCATTTAAGTATGATAGCCTAAAGTGGTACTTAGCATGAGTAGGATTATGGGGTCTTATCCATGCATCACACAAGTATGACTTGAAACTACTTATTAAGTGTTCTCTTATATGTTGTATGCTTAGCTTGGATTGTTGCTATAGTTGTCATCCTTGATATGTTGACTAAAGGTGAAGGTTCCCTTATTTACGAAAATTAAGCTAAGGATGAGATCATGAGATGGTAAGTATGATTATGATGACCAAAGGGGATACTTAGCATGGATGGATTATGGGGTCTTATCCATGCATTGCACAAGTATACTTGGAGGTTACTTATGAAGTGGTTTTCTTATGATATGAAGGTCTAAGTATTGACAATGTATGTGCTGAATTTAATAGTTTTTATGCAAAACAGTACTATCCCTTCGATTGAAAAAAAAACAAAAAAAGGCATAGAAGAATGGCAAGCAAAAGAAGGAAAACAATATTTTGAATTACTAAAATAATCTTAAATTGCTGATTATATATATATATATATATATATATATATATATATATATGAAGAATCTTATTTATTTTTAATTAATAAGCTATTTTTTTTATTACTTATAAGTTATAATAATCTAAAAGGCATTATTATTACTCCAATCTTTCAACTGTTCTAATACTAACTAATGAGGAGAAGTCCAAAACGTACTATCATAACTATTTAAAAAGTCACTATACATATTAGTGTAAATATATCTCATGTTTTTTTCCCCTTTCAAATTCAGTATAACGTATGCGTTATAGGTTGTTTTCTTTAACACACACACACACTCTCTCTCTCTCTCTCTCTCTCTCTTTCTCTCTCTCTCTCTCTCTCTCTCTCTCTCTCTCTTTCTCTATATATATATAGTTATTTTTTATTTTTTAAAAATGTTACAAATATTAGAACTAGGCTATATTAGTATAAATAAAAATGATAGTATTAAAAGAGGATGTCTTATCTAATGATATTATATTAAAGACTACTTATCATATATATTTAATGATAAAAAGCTTCACATAACATACATTCATCATCTTAAAAAGAATCTTAATTCCTCTGGTGATGACTTGCCAAATGATAGATAACGTAAACATTAATATTTAATAGAGGATAAATATTATTTAATTAAATTCTATTAATTGTCAGACTTTTTGATTTCCTTCGGTTAACAATTAGTATTAATGATGAATTTAAGCTAAATTCTTGTATAAATGAACATTAAGAATGTTCCTAATTCTCAACGGTCATTGAATGAAATAATAGTTGATAACTACAACGTAAGGTATGTAGAAATTTTCTTTTGCAGTCAAATCTGAGCCATTTAATCATCTTTGTATACTCATTTTGGTATGGTTACATGTTATATCACATTTTTGGACCTAATAACATAAAGTTTAATCATTACTTTAATTACCAAACCAAGTTTTGCTGTCCAAATTTTGCAGGTTCATGGAATGTCTAATCATTTTACATACGATAAAGAAGTTATTTAAATAGATTGATTGTTCATATATATGTGATTTAATATAACTCATACCTTATATAATATTTTCACAGAACTCAATTGCGCCAACATATTTTTATTGTGTCTTCTTTAGATGCAGAGGTTGGAAATGCAATTCACAGAGGTTAATATGAGAACATTTATAATTAAAAATAGAAAGTATCTCAAATAGAACAATACCTTTGTTTCAGTCCATAAATCATGCAATGAACTCCACCGGAGATCAAGATGAACAAGCCTTCTGGGATTAAAATTTTCTGGCAATAACTTCCAAGGATATTTATGCCAGTCAAACCAACACAAGTTGTTGGAAAGGTACTCAATAGAGTCTTCTTTTGAATCGCATAGATGAGTCTGTATGCATAATATCCGCTTTGCATATTTTTCATTGCCTCTTTGCTAAAGCTTAGTTTTGTAGATGTCCATAACCAGATTACTTCTATTGCCCTTGTCTCCTATAAAAAGATCATGAATCAACATGTCATGTACAATCCACTTATCAATATCATTGTTTTCTTACTCTACCACCGAATGCTAATTTTTGTCATGTTTTATATTATTTATTATTGACTTGAAGAGCCAGCACCATCAAATAAAATTTTAGGTACAAATATTAGTTAAGAGAAATGCTTTGCGTAGTTAATTTTATTTTTTAATGATATATTTTTGGAGAAGTTTATTAGACTCAAGTTAAAAAGTTTTCCATGCTCTCATAAAACAAAATGGTAACTGAAATAGTGTCAATAACTGTAATCTTATAAATGAAAATAAAATTAATAATGATCAAGTGAATTAGTAAGGTAATTAAGTTTTGGCCCTCCTAAATTTTTATAACATCCGACAATTTGAAATAGCTATGAAGAGGCTTAGAATAGGAATTAACTATTTTTGGAAGGAATTCAGAATCTGGGAATTTGGCTAAGTATGGAAAAAGGATGAGTTTTTGGCCAACTTTGAGCAGTCATAACTCCTGGCTCAGGAGGAGTTAGGAATAGTTCCAGTTATGTTTACAAATCTCGTGGAATGATCTTTCCAACGCCACCGATTTTACTCCATTCCGAGTTCGTATGAGTGAGTTATGCCCTTTTGAAAGTTGGGCAGTGGCAGGGAAATCCGTCCGGAAATTTTAAGGGCATTTTTGTCTTTTCCCTAACCAATTCTTTTGGTTATATTGTTGTGTTAGACTGATTTTAGATCAGTTTTGTCTCATTTTAAAAGAGTGAGAGTGAGAGTTAGGGCTTTTAAGTGAAGAGGAGAAGAAGAGGAGAAGAAGAGAAGAAAGTGGAGATCAAGCAAGATTCCGTCAAAGATTGTCGTGGATATCGTCGGGGGTGATCCCTACTAGGTATGTGAGTTCATAGTGTTGGGTTGATCCTTTCCCCCACACGCCAAACTCGTTTTATTTTCGAGAAAAGATTGGTTATGTTGTTGAAATTGTTGGGTTGTGTTGTTGATGTTGTTGATTATGTTGTTGAAGTTCCTTGTTGATTTGGGACATGTTTCCGGTTGTGATTTTGAGTTGAATCTATTGTATGTTAAGGGTCTTTATGATTCTAAGTGTTTGCTGCTGGAACCTTTGAAGTTAAGGGGTTTAAAGTTGGAAAAACAAGGGAAAAAAAGTCAGATTTTTGGGGGAAAAGGGCTAGGGTGTCGCGCCAGCCAGCGCACCCCAAAAAGGGATGCTGAACTTTCCCCTTGGGGCAGAGCGCCTGGAAGAACACCCAGCAGGCCCCTCTGAAGTTTGAGGGCTGGCGCCCCGCGCCTCTTAGAGCGTCAAGGATGCCAATCCTTCCCTTTACCTTTCATTCCCACTATTTCATACATGTTCCTTGGTAAAGTACCTATGTTTTATAGTTGTTTCCAATACTCTAAGGTACATCTTAACATCCCAAACTCATCCATAAACATGTGATCATATACCTTGAATTCATAATTCCAATTCAAGCAGAGTTAGTTTCCAAGTCAAGTGAAGTTAAGAGTTGAGTCTAGAAGTTCAAGAAGGGAGTCAAAGCAAGTCTCTAAAGTTTTTCAAGAGTCTTTGTGGAACGTTTTAACTTCATTTTAAGGCTCAAGTTTCAAGTCAAGTAAAGAGTAAAGAGTCAAGAGTTTCAAGTTGAGTAAAGAGTATAGAGTCAAGAGTTTCAAGTTGAGTAAAGAGTATAGAGTTTCAAGCTAAGTAAAGAGTCTCAAGTTTCAAGTTAAGTCAAGAGCATAAAGTCGAGTCCATTTCTCAAAAGTTATTAGGGAACTATGTATTTCCCAAAGAAGTTTCTAGATGTTTTTACATTTAAGTAAGAAAGGAACATCGATTCCAAGAGAGCCTTTGGGCTAGATTTTGAGTAATTATCTCAAACTAAAGAAAGATGTGTTTTAAAACACTTGTGAGCTAAAGTATATTTTTGGGAGTAGTCTTGAGCATCGAGTTGGGAACACGAGTTCATATTAACTCCACTCTCCATAAGAACCATGCGGCCAACATGGGATTTAACGGGTCATACTTTTTAGATGATCCTGTAAGTTAAGCTAATGGATCCAATTAGTAAAGTTAGCTTCCTATATCACGGCCAGGTATAAGATGGTCCTTGGGCAACGTGAGGTAAAACGTTGTACCACCACTAGGGCTCATAGTGGTGGTTGTCGGTTAAAGAATCTCCCACTAAAGTTATATTACTTTTATATAAGTAAAGTTGAGTTGTTATTGCTTTAATCATTAACAAACTAAGTTGTTTACAATGTTTTAAAAGCTATATATATCGCATGTGTCTTATTGCCTTATATATATTGAGTTCAGTTATTCTTGAGTCGTACAGGGCCAAGGTAAGTGTTTTCTTGTATTCCTTTCAAGCTTAAGTCGTGGTTTAGGTTTCCAGCTCGCATACTCGTACATTCCATGTACTGATGTTAGTTGGCCTGCATCTTGTTATGATGCAGACGCAGGTACCCAGGGTCAGCATTCAGCACGCCGTTGATCCAGCTGAGCATTTTAGAGTCAGTGGTGAGCCTCTTTATATTCCGGAGGACTCAGTTATTTTGTTCTCTTAAGTTTTGTTTATTAGGACGTCGTGGGGTCTATCCCAACATCCATCTCAGTATTTTAGAGGCTTCATAGACAGTTAGTCAGTTAGTTTTGAGTCTCTCATCTATGCATATATGTAAATATTCTATTTTGAGATTCGAGTTGCCTTTGTGGCCAGATTTTATAAGTTAAGTTGTTTTGTAACCTAGCATTTGCATTGAGTTATTCTGTTGGGTTAGGTTTCCGCTGAGTTAAGAAAGCCAGGCCAAGGGTTCGCTTGGGGCCAGAAATGGTCTTCGGGTGCCGGTCCCGCCCAGGGTGTAGGCTTGGGGCGTGACAATTTTATTTTTTCATTTCTTAATTTTTACTAATAAAAAATTACTTTGGGTAAATAAATGGGTGATATTAGCTTTTAAAAAATTAAATATTGTATAAATTTCAAGTTAATCCAAAGAATGATATAAGATTAAATATATTAAGTGGCTATTAGAGTAATTCATACCTTATTAACATGAGATAAACAAACTAGGTAGTGTGGATTTGAAACAACTTAAATGACTTGTGCGTCAGTATATGAAGCTAGAGGAACAGATTATATATATCTTTGAATTATGAGTACTATTGCATTTTGTTTAGCTTACTTACCATATTGTCCATCATCACATCTTCGAAATCTTCAGCATTCCATATTCTGCTAGGTTCTTTTTGCATTTTCACTATGTATTTGCCCATATCTTCAATCAAGTCATGCATTTCAACTACATCATATTTAGAGATGAACACAAGGGATTTGTCAATTAGGACTTCCAATATGCCTTCAGCTCCAGAATCATGGCTCTCAACAATTTGCATGACTTCTTTTCTTTCATTTCCTCGGAAGAAACATGCGATATCTAGAAATATTTTTTGCTCTTTGGGCTCCAATCCATCATAACTTATTTTGAGTTTTTCGAAAATTTCTGAATTAGAGTGTTTCTTTATTTGGTCTACAATTTTTTTCCACCTATCTACGCCTTTCTTATGCAGCAAAGAACCCCACACCTTGAGGGCTAAAGGAAGGCCATTAGCCTGATTTACTACCTCCAACGATAACTTCTTAAAACACTCATCTGGAACTTCTTTTTTGAAAGCATGTTGATTGAACAATTGCATAGCTTCATGATCAGGTAGGGTCTGCACTTCATATATTGCATCATTATTCTCTATCAATTGTCTATTTCTAGTTGTTACAATAACTCTGCTTCCATTACCAAACCAACCAACACCACCTGCTAAATACTCCAAATGATCTCTTTCATCAATGTCATCAAGCACAATGAACACCTTCATAGAACAAAGTCTGCTCTGAATCATGCACTTCCCATCATACTTATTATTGACATAATCATCTTTTTTTTTAGCAGTTCAGAGAGAAGAGTATTTTGTAAAGAATATAGTTGATTCTTTCTTGCATTTTCTTTAACATCGGCAAGAAAACAAGCATCTTTAAATTGATCAGATAAAGTATCAAAGATGGCTTTTGCTATTGTCGTTTTACCGACTCCGCCTATTCCCCAGATCCCTACAGTCCGAACATTGTTGATTTCTATTTGAAATAGGGATTTTAGTTCCTCTAAATGAGCATTTATTCCCACAACATCTTGCAAATAAGATAAAAAACGAGCACTCTTGCAAAATTTCGAAGAGATGTGGTCGACGATCTGCTGAATTTTCTCTGATTCAATCCTGCATAAATAAGAGATTGATTGTTGACAATGTGAGAAAGTCAAGTATTAGAAAGTATTTTCATATTTTTAATGTTCAAGAGCGTATTAAATAGGAAACATTATAGCTCAGGGTAACAGAAACATATTATGTGTTTTCAACTCACCCGTCACGAATATCATATCCTTTTAGATTTGCAGCAGCTGTTAGAGCAGTTCTCCATCCTTGAACCTTCTGCATCCCCTCAACATCATCCTTATACCTCGATTCATGTTTGGCAAATGCTTCTGCAAAGCTCTCACTTTGGTATCGAACATGTGATGGATCCACATCATAGAAGATCGGTATGACTGTTTGTCCATTTTCTTCCTCCTTGCATTCCATGATCTTCACTAGTTCATTCAAGCACCACCTCGATGTAGCATAATTCCTTGAGAAAACAATGAGTGCAACTTGAGACTCTTCGATAGCTTTCAAGAGTTGTTCTGAGATGGAATCGCCATCCTCTAGCCTTTTATCATCTAGAAAGGTGAATATTCCTCTGCTTTTCAAACCTTCGTACAAGTGACCCGTAAATGTTCTCCGTGTGTCAGCACCTCTAAAACTTAGAAAGACGTCGTATTTTCGAGGACAGTTTTGTGAATCACTCGCAAAAGAAGAAGAAGATGCCATGGATTTGGTTAATTTGTTGAAATTTGAGAAGAAAGATAAAAAATGTGTGGATAGATAGAATTGATGAAATTTGGGACAAAATTATTATATATAGGACAACAAATATGAAAATTAAAGTTTCCAGGAAGATGGGCTCTACTCCAATTGTATTGAATTATTGCTATGGGGCCCATAGTAATATGAACAAAATGGAAGCTGCAAAGAAAGACTATACCTTGGAAAATATCTCCATTGAATAGAATTATTGTGAGTTAATCATACATTTCTATTTGATATCTTGTACCCGCATAGGGGCCTAACTTGATTCAGATTTGTGTCAAGAAGTCTTAGATAGAGGGTAAAACACTTTCTAACAAAGATTACTCAATATTCAAGGCTCGAATCCAAAATATTTGGTTAAAGATGAAAAAGTATTAATTAATTATCATTATACCTAACAATGGAGAATTTTTTGTTTTTTTTTTTTTGGGATTTGGATTTTTTAAAAATAAAAAATCAAAAAATTAAGTTGAGAGTCAAAATTACTAGGTTTTGTCAAAAAAAAATACTAGGTTTAAACACTAATCTTTAAATTTTTGTGAAGTTTATATAGAAAGTAGTAGGAAATTCCTTCAAAGACCCTACTTGAATTGAAAAGAAGAATCAACAACTATATATAAAGACTAGAGGAGGACAAAAGCTTTAAAAAATCTCCCCAAAGACCACCTACCCACTCTGCACCAATACTTCACAATAATACATACACAATGGACAGCTAAAAATACAAGTGGATGAACCTGCAAATAAAATCAAAATGTGTTTGGTAAGGAGGAAAATATGTTCCAAAAAAATGTTGGATTTTTCCATGTTTAATTGGTCAAAAATATTTTTAAAAAATATTGTTCTTACTAAAAATAAGTTACTTAAATATAAAGAAACTATTTTTTCTAGTGGAAATAAGGAAAACAAGTTTCATAAATAATATGTTCACCTAATAAATTATTGAATCCATGTTGAGCGACACCAACCCCAACTCTAATTAAAGGAAGTCGGAAAGTCAGTAAGAAAAAAAAAAGTGAAAGAGATGGTCCTTTCCTTAATTAAACTAATTTGTGGATGGAAAAAGTCACCTTTGAAATTCTAAAATATGTTACGAAGAAGAAGATGTGAACACAAATAAGAAACTAACATTTAGAGGTATAATTTCTATAGTTTTTTTTTTCTATTTAATACATAAATATGATATTTAACTTGGCTTCAGCTGACATTTATATCTCCATTGGATATCTCCATTGAATCGAATTATGTGAGTTAATTCACCTCGATATCTTGTACCCGCATAGGGGCCTAACTTAATTCAGATTTGTGTTGGAAGGTCTCACATTGAGGGTAAGACACTCAATTTTCGAGGCGTAAACCTAAAATATTTTATTAAGAATGAAGCAGTAATTATCACTCTACCATACTCAGTTTATTTGTTGGTATCCCTCTCTCTTCTGCCAACAAAAAGAAAAGACCCCTAAGTTTTCTAAATTTGTAGTCTTAAATGATATAGTTACAACCTATTATAAAATCACAATGAAGAAAAGGTGAAATGTACTCACAGATGAACTGCCCAAATTGTCATCAGAAAAAAATCTGAATATCTACTAATGAGAGTAATGCAATACAATTAAAGGATGTGACATAATTTAAGTGGTTAATTTATCTACAAATGTAATAGTAACATCATCAAGATTATATCCACTAGTATTAGTTATATTTAATCCTAGTGCTAGATGGCTAATTTACTGTGCTTCATATTCACAAACTATTTCTATCATGTTGATACGATACGAATGGAGATTATGCTTCTTCAGTAGAACTTGGTAGTGGGGGAGAAAATATTTGAGCTTGCTCTACCACTAGAAGAATCGTTCGATTCCTGCAAATAGTTCCTCTCTGCTCCCCTTGCTTTGTGATGTGAGACGACTTACTAATGCTTCTATCGCTCACCCGTTTTGGCACAGCTTTCTTGCCTTACACACATTCATCTATCTGCAGTTGGATTAGGACAGGCAACTCATCAAAAAATGTGAATATAGTAATTACATTTCATAACGAAACGTGGTATTCTGGTGTAAGAGAGGTGTTGTGTCACATTTACAAATAAGACTAGTATATATGTAGATTTGAAGAGAACGGATTATTGCATACCCAAGTTCTTTAGCAAATCTCTTTTTCGGGCCAAGACTCCAGTTGTTCTGTTACAAACAGAAGAAACATGTGTCCTTCATAAGCGGAGTTCACCAATGTTGTTCTCAAAGTACCATGATACCAGTTTGCACTGCAAAAGTATCAAAAACCAAAAGAGTGAAACCACTTATAATAAATAATCGAGATATAGATGCTACTTATTACTTTTATAAAGATGGAAGTCAACATGCTAGACAGCAGACAGTAAGATACAAAGATCTTGTATTCCTAATCCACAATGATTTCACATCTTATATTTCACATTTTCATTCAAAAGAAGTATAACAGAACTGAAAGAGATCGCGAGGATGACGAACCTCAACTTCACTCCAGCTTCCCGCCATTTATGACATGATCAGGAGATCAATGGCTCAACACAGGTTGGATACAAGGTGGAGAATCAAACGCACTGCTGATATGTAAGCCACCCATCGATGAGCTCCTTCCAATATGGGAAAAAAGAAGATATAATTTATTTATAAAGAGAGAACACAATTTCATTACCAACATATTCATGAGGTAATATACCAATATTTAATCTAAAATCCTGGGCTTGTCGGAAAGAGCTGCAACGTTTTTAAAGAGACTGGAGTGCTTCTCCTTGTCCCGATGGAGTGCTCTGTTGGTTCATCATTATCTCCCCTCATTTGTAACAAGGCCTCATGCTCTAGTTCATCTTTATATAACAAACGAAATCCATAATCCTTTCTGTGTCCAGAAAAAGTTAAACCAATAATTCCATAGTCATTTGGTGTTTTTCCATTTGCCTTAGATGTATCCCATAAACTAGCAAGAGGTACAAAGAAAAAATGAATAGTAGATTCTGTATCAGAGATTAAGCCATAGCTTAAGGATAAATTCTGGATCATCCACGGCATCCGATTGCATACGGGAATCAAGTATGCTTTGGTCTCAATTATTCTGCCAGAGTAACAAACAGAAAATCCCAAGAAGTTATCACGTACATACCAATTATCAGGAAAATTTCATGAGTTTAAAATTCAAATTATTCCCTCTCTTCTTATGTATTTATATTTAAAATATCTTTGATGCATTATCTGACTTGATATCCGAAAGACTGGTGTATCTTACTTGGAATTTGGTACAAAATTATTAATTAATAAGACAATATGTAATTATTTCAAACTATGAAGTAAATTAATATTTATGGTAAAAACTATATGTTGGGTATAGCAAGAGTTAATGGGAAATGGAGGGAAGATGAAAAGAGGAATTGGAAAAGATTCTTTTATACTTTAAGAAAAGGCATTTCTCCCTCATTGGTGGTGGAAAGAAAGATAGAAGTGTTTAAATAGATAAACACTTCTATTAGTTGTTAAAAAGGTTGAAAAGAGGGACCCCCCTCTCGCCATCGTCGTCGCTCAGCTCAGCTACGGCTTCAACTTCGGAAAATGATCAATTTTTGGACAAAGTTTTGTTTTAATTATTTATTTAATTAATTAAATTAAATTAAATGGTCAAAACGTTTCAATTATTTAGTTAATTAATCGAAATGTTCCGACCCGACTCGGATCCACGAGACCTGTTTTATTTAAAATACTTTCCCGTTTTATTTAAATTTCCCACCGTTGGAGATGACTGTTCTGTAACATCCGACAATTTGAAATAGCTAAGAAGAGGCTTAGAATTTGAAAATTTTCATTTTTGGAAAGGATTTGAAAATCTTGAAAATTTGGCTAAGTATGGAAATCAGTGATTTTTGGCCAACTTTGAGCAGTCATAACTTCTAGCTCAGGATGAGTTAGGAGTAGTTCCAGTTATGGTTGTGAAGCTTGTGGAGTGATCTTTCCAACGCCGCCGAGTTTGCTCAATTCCGAGTTCGTATGAGCGATTTATGGCCCTTGAAAGTTGGGCAGTTGACAAGGAAATCCGTCCGGGAATCATTAAGGGCATTTTGGTCTTTTCCCTAGCTATTTCTTTTGAGGATGTTTTATTGTGTTAGGCTGATTTTTGGATCATTTTGTTCCATTCTAAGAGAGTGAAGGTTAGGGCTTGAGAAGAAAAAGAGAAGGAGAAGAGAAGAGAAGAAGAAGAGGAGAGGAGATCAACAAGTTTCCGACAAGATCATCGTGGATTTTCGTCGGGGGTGATCCCTACCAAGGTATGTGAGCTTTTAGTGTTGGGTGATCCTTTCCCCTACACACTTAGCCCTTTTTATTTATTGAGGAAGGATTGGATTCGTTGTTGAAGTTGTTGGAATTGTTGTTAAGGTTGTTAGTTGTCGAAGTTAATAGTTGTAATCTATAGGTTGTTGAGGGATTTTGTGCTTCCAAGTGTATGGGTTGAAACTTTGTGTTGGGAGGGTTTAGAGTTAGAGAAAAGGGAGGATCCCAAAAATAGTCAGTTTCGCAGAAGCAGTCGACGGACTAGAGGTACGGTCCGTAGATCGATCTACGGACCGTCGATCCCCTCCGTAGTCCCACACTTAGAATTCTCAAAAATTCAGGTACTAGAACCCTCACAGTATCATTCTACGGACCAACAGTACGGTCCGTAGATCAATCTACGGACCGTCGATGGATACCGTGGTTCCACACTTGGTCATTTTTCCTGAATTGTCCTCCATACCTTGCCTGCTGATCTACGGCCATGACCTACGGACCGTGAACGGACCTA
>JAJOOE010017966.1:0-13906 GCA_036250405.1 Solanum raphanifolium
TTTTTAAAGTCTTTTATAGAATTATTTAAATTTTGAATTGAGAAGTTAATTAGTTTTAAAGATAAAGATCTAAAAAGTAGGGTGTGTGATTCCTTTTTTGGGGAAGTTATCACATTTTAAAAAGAAACTGAATTTGTCCCACGTTGGTTTTTGTTTAAAGAAAAACAATAATCACGTAATAAATAAAATTTTAAGAGCTTTAACAATTAAAAATCACAAAAAAAATTGTCACTAATTTAAAAAATAAAACTGTCGATTCAAAAGTTTTGTAACTTCCACCCACATTTGCAACTATATAGCAATAACTAGACTGAAATAACAGAATGCAAGAAATCAAATAAGAGAAGCATTGAAGATAGGGAACCAGGGGATCTACAAATCCATGAAAAGCAATAGGTCATTACAAATTAGTAGTAAAAGATGTGACAAACTTGCCTCCTTGCATTTAATTCAGATTTTAGTCTGTCTTGCTCTAGTTATTTTTTCAGACCGCAGTTTAGCACTTCAGCTTATTGATTTTTCTAAAATTACAGAGTGATATCATTATCATATTATGTTTCGGTATCTAATTGTGTTGCAACTTACTTTTGCTTTTCTGTCCTGGGGAATATAAGCAGAGTAGTTCAGATTTGTGTCGATAATATAAGCAGAGTAGTTCTGGACTGTAGATGAGTCTTTTCTTTTTTTAGATAAAAAAAGCTAACATATATACATGCATAAATTTTCACATTAAAGAGTGTTCATGAAGATAATACACAATTTTTTTTATCGTTATTCACACACGATTATATTAGCTTCTTTTATATATAAACTACTAATATAATTTTCTTCGATAATAGCATTGCCGAATGATCAAAATGTATGAAATCATGAAGAAATATAGTCACCTCCATCTCTTTGTTGTCATTATTTCAAGAGCTTGCCTGCCCTTTATTCTAATTGATACACCATAGCTCCTGCCATAAATTTTACAAATGAAGCAAAAAAAGATTAAAAATGAATGTGATAAGAGTATAAAAAAGACTATATGTAAGTTGGGTGACATAATACTAACATGAATCATATAGTTTCAACTTCACAATGATCCAAATATAAGGAAATTATATGAAGTTAAGAGAAATGATATTATGAAAACAACAATACATAAGGGGAAGTATAAAAAAGAGGAAGCTTTCAGCTTCACATTTAACATCACTGCTACTATAAAATTTCCTAACCAATGTTGTTGTTCTACACCAAAATACTTTTGGATCATTTCCTTTATTCAAGTTCTGCTAATGTGCCGTTAAATGATTAGGTCTTCATGGCTGGTAATGTTCTCTCTTTCTTTTATAATATATAGATTCCAACCATGCATCTTTCTTCTATATGATTTTAGAGGTTCCCAATGGTACTATAATTCTACACCTAAGTTTTTTTGAATCCTCTTGTTTTGATTTGTTGATTTGGTTCAACTATTCTGCTATTAAAAGCTTATAACTTTTTTTTTATCTACTTAGTTCTCCAATTAGCTTTCATCTGACTATTTATTATCCAGTACACTAAGAAATTATGAATCAGTTCTCCAACACAAAACAATTCTTTCAGACTAACTAACAATTAAAGTCCAAACTAATTACTTTGTATTTACCTTTAAGTTAAAGGATAAATCAATTACTTTGTAAAATTAGTCTCACCACTGAACAACTATATATAAAACAACTCTTCTCAACATAAACTTATTTTACTTTCCTCTCCCAGCTAAGAAAGAAGTTGGTTTACCAATGACAGAGTCAACCATTAGCTCTTAGAAAGATCATGTAGAAGGGACATACATGTTAAGTTATTTATTGTTTAATTAATTGAAATTCATACCAACGTGCACCGAAAAACAGAAGCGCATAAAAGAACCATAGCCATAGAGAAAGGGAAACACAAAAGGAATCTTAAGCTCACAACTACTCATCCAGTCAATTCCACAATGAACCAATTGAATGGAATTGGGAGAATACCTTAAAAGGAAGAGCAAATGGTACTAACAACGCAACGATACTTGTTGCTCATCAAAAATCATTAAACCTTTAGAAATCGAAGAAAACCATTGAGATTTAGTAAATAGGACTAAAATTTTCAATAGTGAAGAGAATGGAGCTCGGTGTCGCAGTTATTATTTAAAAGATTGTACCATTGAAGAAGTAAAGATTTGGTCACCACTTATTGTTGACACAAACTGTAATCTTACAGTAGTTAACAAAGAGAAAAAGAGGAGCTTTAGAAAGCAAAATTTGATATACTAATAATGAAATATCATGTTTTCGATTCTAAAAATTGAAGCTGCCATAAAATTCTTCTAGCTTCTTTGAAGAAGTGACGATTCAAATCCTTACCTCTATATGAACCACCCATTGCTCTATCAAGCAACTTTGTTGTAGTGTTCGCCCATTATTACCCTTGAACTCCAAATAACACTATTTGCATTTTCGAGATCAATTGAATTCTTAACATCTAATGTCAAAATATCCTTTAAAATTCTATAAGTTTCGATTTCAAAATTTATACAAATGCAAAATTTACCTGCATGCAACAATTGAGGAATGTAAATTAACATCATCTTCTAAATACTAATTTAGCAGGCAAATGTGTATAAAACTACACAATCAAGAAGCGGAGGAACATAGAGTGAAGAATAAGCACTCAGCAACACATGGATTCAACAGTAAAGCAGCGAAAAACAAATTGACAAACTCACAGAAAATAAATGAAACATAATAAGTGTGACTGATGCAACAGAGGTCAACTGAATTTTTTTTAATAACTTTCATTTACATCCACATAAGCTTCATATATCTTATACAGTACGTCTGATCCCTTAAGCAATTTCTCCAACAAACTAACATAACATAATTCATTGATCAAAATGTCAAGAACTTGGTGAGAGTAACAACTTCAAAGAGAACACAAACATTAAAAATTCAATTCACAAAACTGTCAAAATAAACGACAATCAAACATGAATGATGTATTAATGTCTAAAGGATATAAATCCCAAATCAAGGCAGATTTGGTACAAAAACCAAGCATATCATACTAACACACTTTATATAATCCATCACTAAAAATTATCCTTCACTTCAAGCAGACATGCAATAGCATGTGCTATCATCTTTCATTTTTTTTATAAGGTGAAGAACATATGGTATGGCCTACAGATGAAGACATAATCAACTAATACCAATTCTATCTAGGGCAACAAAAGTCCAGATTAAAACAATTGGTTTCTGAGGTGCAAAGTGAGGTAGAGTTCATGAAAATAATGCTCTTTATCGTGTAAGAACAATGGACTATGCATATCGAGGAGTTCGTCACAATCATATATTATCCATATCTTCCAAACCCATATGCCCACAAATGAAAATTCAGAACCTTTTTACATTTTATCATAAGATGTAGTTGCTTTATTTTGATAGCTAATGTCACACATCTCTCTATTTATTCGCTGTTTTCTTTTACCTCTTTAAATGGTAATTTGGGGCATTTTAAAACTTATGAATTGAAAGAGGCGCGTTATTCATGATTAGTAACATAGTGCCTCGGCGGAAACAATAATTGGTGTAGGTCAGACTTTTACACAAGATGATCATTCGTGTGAACAACTGGAATAGTTGTCATCATAGGAGCAACTATCTCCACTGATGCGGATCTTCTTACAGGAATATTTTTTGCCGAATAGATTATCTTCAGTTGGAGAGTTGCCACTATGATATTTCCATGTCACTACACTAGATAATTTAATTTTTATGTATGTGGATAGTGTTGTTTTTTAATTGATTTTATGGCATTTCTGGTGCCTTTTTACTTTGGGTAGATTTCGACGTTTAAGGCCTGATTTAAGAGCTATTGTTTCGATTGTGCCACATATTTATTTCTAATGTAGAACATCTTATCTCCCACTTGTAATAATCACCATGTTGGGAAATTGAATGAGAGAGTTTCCTAACAAAAACAATAATTGCGGAGGACATATGGATAACATAATCAAATAAATAAAGAAAATTTACCCCAAACATGCTCATAAGTTTTGTCTCAAAAATTTCAGTGGTATCTCTGATTTTTACTTTTTGATTTTGATTTTAGGTCTGATTTTTCATTTAAATTTGTTGATCTATTTGGCCTTTGTGTTGTAATTATGTTGCATGCGCTGAATTTAGTTTTAACTTAATGTTGTTTTAATCCTTCGTATCTTGCAGGGATGAAGGTTTATTCACTGATCTAAAACTTAGCACTTGTTTTCTATTGATTCCCAGTGCGGTGGCATTCTTGAATGAAGTCTATCCGAACCGAATTAGCACTTCTCAGATCAGTCTAGGCCTCTCCAGCTGAGCTAGTAATTGGAACCCCGCGTGCACACCAGAGTCGATGTGAAGTAGGCAGTCTAACCTAACGAAAGCATATATAGTTGATTCTATGATTTAGGGCATCTTACTTGTAATATGTCATTGTACAGTCATGCCAATTTTTTTAAAAAAAGAATACATGCTTGTCAGAACTAATAGCTCTAGAGCTAATATTTGTAAATGTGTCGCCCTGATTTAGAGATACAAAAGCTTTGTAATGACTCGAAGCACCGAAAAGGCACACAAAAATGAAGGCAAGACAACAAATTAGTCTAACCAATTTAGAAAGAGTCGGAATGATGGAAAAAAGCCAAACCTAGCCCCCAGTAACATAAACTTGATTTTCCGGTGGCAATGACCACCAATTTGCCCGGTCAACCTCCCACTGGGGTTGATCCAGATCCAAAGGAAAGAGAGTTAGTATCTAAGATTAATTATTTAGCAGTTGTACGTCCATCACGAGAACCTATCGTGACTACATTGAAACCTATTGTGTACCTACATGGTGAACCTAGAATAGTATGGGAGGAGAAGGAGGTAGATCAGATGATTGCGAAGGAAAATTTGGAGTATGCAGTGATAGGAAAATTTTCATATGGGTGGCCTGAGATTCAAGATTTGATAAAATTAATCCCGAAACAATGTGAGTTGAAAGGTGAATGTAACATAGGATTGCTAAGAAATAGGCATGTATTGATAAGGGCGTCATGCCTGGAGGACTACGCGAATCTACTGTCAAAGCCGGCTTTTTACATGCTGGTTGGACATATCCAATGTGAACGTTGAAGTGGGAGCCAATGTTTGATTTGGAGGAGGAAACATCAACGGCTATAGCATGGATATCTTTTCCATCACTGCCTCCCAATTTCTTTGTGAAGGAAGTAGTTTTTTCATTGGCAGCTGCAGTTGGAAAGCCTCTACAAGTAGACCTGGCAACAAGGAATCAGACTCGACCTAGTTGTGCAAAGGTGAATGTGTAGGTTGATTTATTACGTGAGTTTTCAAAAAGAATAAATGAGGCATGAGAAAACATTCAGGGGAGATCACTGAGAAATGGATCACAATCAGATACGACCACGTCCCAAAATATTGCAAGAATTGTAAGATACAGGGACATGATAAGGAGCAATATTACGTGTTACATTCAGAACTATATCCAAAGGCAGATATAGGAAAGGAAGAAGGGATAGACAATGGAGAGGAAAAAAGGGGGACTAAGCAGAGGAAGGGGCAAAACCAGAAGGAGACTCTAGGAAAAGACAGTGAGATTTTCAAGATGCATACGAATAGAAGGGGAACAGGAGGAGGTTGACAGTGGGGAGGGAAAACAGAATAGGTCTGGAATAAGAAAAATATTCAAAAGGAGCAGGTAGAGATTACAACATGTAATACTTTTGGGGCTTTGAATGATAGGGGGAATGTGGGGAAACAAAAGGTGGACAAATGAAAGGGATGGAGGGGATAGAGACAAAAAAATGGGTTGAGGAAGTGTTCAAAGAAACAACCAAATCCAAAAATAATGTGGGAGAGGACAAAAGATTAGTGGTAGAGGAGATAGTGGATATAGCAGGGAGTGACAGTATTGAGAATAGGGGAAATATTGCTGAAAAAGAGAGTGAAAAACGCAATGACAAGGATGCAAGAAGTAGTAATATGGTAAATAAGTGTTTAGCGATTGTTCAATACCATGAGGTGCAGGACAATGATGGGGTAGTGTCGGAAATTAAAAGGAGAGATAGAGGGAGTCTGAGGGATGAGCTTCCTGACCTACAAGAGTTGACAGTGGTGGGGATTCAAAAAAGGAGGGATACGGAGGAAGACGATGAATTTGACGATAACATAGATAAGGTGGGAAGGGATGGGGATTTATATCCAAGACAATTAAAAACGTTGGAGAGTGGAGCCAAGAGATTAAAGACAAGCTAGAATATTGTTCCACTTCAAGTAAAACCAAGGAGTAGCAGGGAAAGATCATCCAAAGACATTTCTCAATGATTGGAAAAACAATTTTTTGGAACATTAGATCGGTTAAATCTCAGAAGGCTTTTGAAAGATTAATGGGTCTAAATAGGCGTCATAAATACAATTTTATAGCTCTTATGGAACCATTTCAGGATCCAAAGGAGCTAGATCAATACAAAAGAAACTTAGGTTGTCAAAATGCATATTGCAATGTATCTGCGAAAATTTGGGTTTTTTGGGAGGACGAATGGAGGGGTGGAGTGTTGAGCGATAGTATGCAACAAATAACAGTGAAGTTGAGCAAGAACAATGTGGAGATGATGTGAACTGCGGTGTATGCTAGGTGTAATGCACTGGAAAGATTGGAGTTGTGGGAAGAGTTAGAAGCGCTATATGTAACCATTAATATCCCGTGGATGGTAGGAGGTGATTTTAATGCTATACTAAATGAGGAGGAGAAGCAAGAGGGGTTAGATTTTACTCAATTTGAGGCGTTGGATTTCAGTCATTGCATTAATAATTATGCTTTAACTAAACTTAAGTTTGTGGGTAGCATGCTTACTTGGTGGAATGGGAGGATTGAAAGAGAAAGTATATTTAAAAGACTTGACAGTGTTTTTGGAAATCAAAAGTTTATCAATATGTTGCCTACCAGTGAAGTGCACCATCTAGTGAGACAAGGATCAAATCATGCACCTTTACATGTCATATGCAATTCGGAGGAGGAAGTGACAAGCAGGCCTTTTAAGTTTCTCAATTTCTAGACAAGACATCCCCAGTTTCAGAAAAAAATTGATGAAAACTGGAAAATCGATTTTGTGGGTTGCCTGTTTATTGAATTTCAGGCGAAAATGAAAAAAGTGAAAGGGGCACTGGCGAAGTGGAGTAAGGATACTTTTGGAAATTTATTCCAGCAGGTTGTTACCCAAGAAGATAATGTCAAGGTCAAGGAAATCCAGTTGGAAATTAATACAAATGATGAAAACAGGGTAGAATTGAAAAGGGCAGAGGCTAATAACTTGAAAACATATCTCTATTTGAGGAGGAATTTTGGAGACAAAAAGTTGGGATGAAGTGGTTTAAGGATGGAGATAAGAATACTAAGTTCCTCCATAATTATGTAAAAGGAAGAAGGAAAAAATTGTTCCTGGCAAAAATTCAAACAACTCGGAGAGTGGTGCATAATAGTGATGATATTGGAGAAGAGACAAATTCTTTCTTTGAGGAGCAATTCAAAGATGGGGGAAACACAAGAAGATGACAGTATGCTGAATCTTATTCCCAAGTTGATTACTTCAAATCAGAATGAAGAGATGATTAAAATGATAACTATGGAGGAGGTCAGAAAGGTAGTCATCGCATTGAATGAAGACAGTACAAGCGGTCCTGATGGTTTCTCTGGACTATTCTTCCAAAGCTGCTGGGAGTAGATAGGTGAGGATATTACAAAAATGATGAAAGCCTTTTTTTGTGGATAGCAAATTCCTCGTTTTGTTTCACACACTAATTTAGTGTTGCTACCAAAAAAAGAGAGGGTTGTAAATTTCACTGATCTTAGACCAATGAGTCTAAGTACTTTTGCAAATAAAATCATATCTAGAGTGTTGCATGAAAGGATATCGAAAAGGTTACCAGATATTATATCGAAGAATCAGTCAGGATTTATTAAAGGGAGAAGCATTACAGAAAATGTTCTTTTGGCTCAGGAGATAATAAGGGACATTAATAGGAGGAAGAAGTATCAAAATGTGGTAGTGAAGTTGGACATGGAAAAAGCTTATTATAGGGTCTCTTGGTTCTTTTTAATTAAAGTTCTAAGGAGATTTGGCTTTTTGGAAATCATTATTGATATGGTCTGGAGATTAATTTCAAATAATTGGTATTTGATATTAGTTAATGGAAAATCATATGGTTTCTTTAAGTCGTCAAGAGGGTTGAAACAAGGAGATCCTTTATCTCCAACATTGTTCATAATAGCTGCGGAAGTTCTAGCCAGGGGTCTAACTAAGCTGAATGAGGATGCAGAATTCAGGGGTTATGGAATGCCAAAATGGAGTCCTCCTATCAATCACCTATCATACGCAGATGATACAATTCTATTTTGCTCAGGTGAGAGAAGGTCTATTCGAAAGATGATGGGGGTGTTGAGAAGCTATGAGAATATCTCAGGCTAGATGGTGAATTTAGATAAAAGTTTCTTTTATCTACATGATAATACACCTTTAATTGTTGGGTTGAGATTAAGGAAAATTACAGGTATAAAGCAGGGGTCTTTCCCCTTTATATACCTCGAATGTCCAGTCTCTTATGGAAGAAAAAGAGTTTCACATTTTGAAGAACTGGTAAAAAGGGTTCATCGAAGATTAATGATGTGGCAGAATAAATGGTTATCACATGGAGGGAAATACATTTTGATAGCAAATGTGCTTCAATCTATGCCAATATATTTGTTGTCAGCAATGAACCCTCCAAAGAAAATCATAGAGAAGTTACATCAATTATTTGCTAGTTTTTTCTGGAGCAAAACAGGAGGGGAGAAAGGAAAGTACTGGGTATCATGGGAGGACATGTGTTTTCCTAGAACTGAAGGAGGTGTGGGATTCAGATCTCTACATGATGTTTCAAAAGCATTGTTCTGCAAACTATGGTGGAATTTTAGAACTTCCACCTCATTATGGAATTTGTTCATATGGAATAAATACTGCAAAAAGTTTAATCCTCTTATTGTTAAAGGGATGGGAGCTTCACATGCTTGGAAGAAGATGATTAAGGTAAGGGATGATATACACCATGACATATGGTGGCAAATTAAAGCAGGGGCGGTGAGTTTTTGGTTTGATAACTGGACCAAACTGGGAGCACTTTATTGCATAGAGGAGCAAGGGGAGATGGAGGAAGAAATTGAAGTAATGGAGTTTATAGACTCGAGGGGATGGAATACGCAAATGTTGAGAAGTAGGTTGTCCGAGGAAATGGTTGAATTCATTGTGGAAAGTTTTGATCCAAAGATTATAGAAGAAGAAAGGGATAAAACATGGTGGATGGGAAGTCCTAATAGGACCTTCACTGTAAAGTCAACATTTAAAGGCATCAGACATAAGAAAGAGGACAACTGGTCGTGGAGTAAGATTTGGAGTAAAGGAATGCCCTTCAAGACCAATTTCTTTGGATGGAGGTGCTGGAAAGGAAGAATAGCCACAGACGATAATCTGAAAAATATGCGGATTAATGTGGCATCCAGATGATTTTACTGTTGTGAGAACTATGAGCAGGAGACTATGAACCATCTTTTTCTAAGAGCCTCCATAGCCCAAAAACTATGGAAACTGTTTGCAAACTTGTGCAGGAATTTCCATGAAGGGAAGCTTATGACAAATAATAATTAACTGGTGGGGAGCTTCTAACAAACCAAAGTTGAGAGATTTCAAGCAATTCCAGCCATACTTATGTGGGAACTATGGAAGAGGAGAAATGCAAGAAGACATGGGAAGGATGTTTCATATTATAAGTTGCATCAACAATGTCAAGATACTGTGTATAGGCTTATTAAACATTTATACCCTTGGATTGAGATCCCATGAAATTGGGAAGGAATGTTAGAAGCCATGAAGGGGTACAAACCTAGGCTACATTATCATTCTGTATGTTGGGAATTACCACAAGAGGGGGGGTTGAAGTACAACACGGATGGGGCACACAGAGGAAATCCGGGGGAAAGTGCATATAGTTTGTGCGTTAAAAATCATGATGGGAATCTGTTGTATGCAGAGGCAAGTATGATAGGGATAAGGACTAACATGGAAGCAGAAACGGTGGCAATTCTAAAAGCTCTCAGGTACTGTAAAAGCAATAAAATCAGGAGCGTGTTGATTGAGACAGATTCGCTGGGTGTGGCAAAATAATAAGAAAGGAATGGAAAATTCCATGGAATCAGGCAGAGGAGATGGAAGAGATTCAGGAAATTATGGAAAACATACAAGCAACCATTAAACATGTTTTTAGAGAAGCTAATCAGCTAGCAGACAAATTGGTCAATGAATCATACATACAACATGGTATAAAGCAGTGGGCAAATTTTCAACAATTATCAGGAGAATGCAAGAGCATTTTAAACACAGACAAGTCAAGCATTCCTACTCTAAGAATAAAAACAATAAGAATAAGAGTGCAGGAAAATGACAATGCATAGAGGTGAAATTATCAAAGAATTTCACAGTCTCACAGTATAAGGTTCTGCCACATAGGGGCTTACATGACTGTGAGAAGTCAGCTAAGAAGTATATTTTCCCTAGACAAGTACAAATTACAAATAATGATAACAGCAAAAAACGAGGGCATCAAAGTAATATGGAGAACTGAAGATCTGGAAAGGATCTTTGAATCTTTGGTACAACTACTTCAGCTGGAAAAGGAAGAGAAAGTCAAAGGAATTGGAGGAAGAAAAAAGTTAAGAAGAAAGAAGAGGCCTACCTAGAGGTTAATCACAGCTAAAGACCAAGTTCCCCTTTGGAAATCATTTCTGGAATCCATGGTATCCACCGGAATATGCCTAACAAAGAAGAAGGTTCGGCAGACAATAAAGAAACTTGGAAGGAACAAAGAAGAGATGAAGGCTTTTACCTTGGCAAGCTGAGGAAACGGAGAATGATGACGGACAAGATGAAGATGATGATGATCCACAACAACATGAAGGGGAAGATCACGACCACCAGAGATGCAAACGCCGACATGAAGGAGCATATAAAGGAGACCAATTTGGAAACTACAAAGGATAGGAGGTCAAGAGGTTTATGGACTGTTTGAGAATTTTGGGCTGGGTCATTCCTTGGGCGGAATTTTTGTTTTGGTCCCGTTGGTCATTTGTTGTAGTGACATTCTAATTAATAAAAGAGCTCTGAGCTCACAATTTGATTTTTTTTTAAAAATAGTCTAACCAATTTATCATGGCACCAAAATAGAATGAGTGTAAATTTACTTTTGCATGACAATTTCTTTTTTCAAAAAAGGAATAGAACACCAAACCTATGAGCATCCAATTGAGGATCATTGAAAACCCTAGCTTCCTGAAGAACAACACCCTTTTCAATCCCCATAAACAGGAAATTAAATAGTCCGCTGCATTGTCATAGATTTCCAATATGAAAATGCCATTTCATCATTAAAACGCATGTTGAACAAAAAAATTGTTGCCTCCTAGACTTCTAAATGAAACAAAAAGGCGTATAATGAGATGAGGTACCATAAAATTCATGAGCTCGACAAAGTAAAATAATAAATAAAAGTTGATGTTTTTTAACAATTCAAATCATAAACTTAAAAACTATGAACTTACCATAGAAGGAATATCAATGGTTGAAATCTTTGTTGGAACTTATGATCAGCCACTTTATTTTGCTAAAGAATATGGCAATTTCATTTATTGATTAACATCAATTTGACAGGAGAAAATCCAGAGACCTTAGAAGCTATGAGATCCAATTTTGCTCTTTTAGAGTTATGTGTTGGTGAGGTGGGGTGTTTCTTCTGCTGAGTGGTACACGTGGTGTGCTAAAGAAGATTGTGCAATCACACGTGTTATTAACAGGAAAATTAGTGCAGTCCAATTCTAAAGTACATTTTATGTTGCCTTTTGTACTGTTTCTTGATGCAGCGTTCGACGTCCTTTTCAAACTGTCATTTCTAAATATTGGTAACTATCTTAGATTCTATGTTTATGTATCATTTTTCATTTATTGATTTTCTATATAATTTTTTTTTTTGTAGGGCTACGATTTAAAAAAAAAATAATTATAGATGAATGAAGATCTTTTACCGGAAAAAAATTGGTGAGTATGTTTTATCAAAAAAAGAATAAGAATGAAGATCATATATTTATTCACAGATTTATATTTGTGTTATTAAGAAATGAATTTTCAATTTATCCATCCATGTTTTTAATATATTTGTATTATTTTAATGCACATAATAAAATTAGAATTATAATTCAATAAGGTTGATGTGCTTTTAGGATTTTATCACAGACGGAAATTTTTTTCTACCAGATAGGTATATACTCAACTCGAAAGTCATCATTTTTTTGGTTATATTTTTTATTATAAGTAAAATCTAAATTGTGGGGTTTACTATGAGATGATTTTGTCATTATATCATTTTAATTAAAAATATATCAATATATATATATATATATATATATATATATATATATATATATACACACACACTTGATCATTCTTGATAGAGGTGTTAAAGTCATAAAAGGAGAAGAAATATGTACATGTTTGATTTGTCATTAAGTTATTTTACTTAAAAATATATACATCCATTAAGAAAAGAGAAAATGGTCTAAACCCCCCCCCCCCAACCTATACCCGAAATTCCAACTGCACACTCCAACTTTATCGGTGTCCTATTACCCACCTGAACTTTATATTTCTCTATTTTATACACACCTAAGTGTTGACCTGTCATGGGAGGTGTTCTCACCTCCTCTAGGTGCGTTAGAAGGTGAATTTTGACGAAAAATTCCTCTTTCTCCAACGGTCATCTTCCCCACCCTTAAATAAACCATTGTTTCTTCTTCCCCACCATTAACCTTTGTTCCTTTTATAAAAAAAAGTCATGATTTCTTCTCAAAATCAAGTAGGATTTAGTTGTTAATGTTCATTTCTACTTCAAATCTTGAATTTAGGGTTTGTAATCGGCTCTAATTTCTTATTTAGGTCTCTAATTTGAATTTTGAATTTTCTCGAAATTCATCAAAAATGGCAAATGAAAACTTGAATAAGCTTTGTATGGATAAATCAAACCCAATGCTCAACGCTGTAGTGAGATGCAAACATGGAATTTTGCTGAATTTGCAAACTTCTTGGTCGAAATTAAATCCGGGAAGAAGATTTTGGTCTTGCCCATGCTATGGTGTATGTGTTTTTTCTTGTATTCTTGCTACACTTTATTTTGAACAATGCTAATGTACTATTTTTGCATCATTTTCAGTCTAAAAATTGCAAATTTTTTCAATGGAGGGACAAAGAAGAAGTGGATCCAAGATCAAGTTTTATCCTTCCAAGATTGGTGAACAAAATCAATGAGTTGGAGCAAGAATTATGTATTAGACAGGTTCATATTGACAACTTGAGGAACTCTAATTTGTTATTGGAGAGGAGACTCAATAGAAGGTGGAAATGATGTAGGTTCAATAGGAAGATACTTTTGTGTATTTTGATTTGTGTTGTTGCTATATATGTTCATCAGCAACCAATCTATTCGAGGGTAGTATTTGATTTGGATGTCTCTTTGATTTGTATTGTTGTTATGTTTAATTAGAATTGTCAATGTATGTGTGTCATTTTGTATATATGATGTCAATTGAAGCTTGTATTAACATGCAATACTTCATCAACAACCAACAACCTAGTCATTCATTCATACTTTAACATAGACAACACAACACCATTTGTAAAACACATAACCAACACAACATATGTAAACACACCTGAATAGCCAATACAATTCGATAGACAACACAACAACATTTCATAACACAACATCACCATTCATTCATAAGGCCTCAT
>JAJOOE010017973.1:0-13837 GCA_036250405.1 Solanum raphanifolium
AAAAAATTAAAATATTACTATATAAGAAGAGTAGTAATTATATAGTAATTTTTCAAATAATATATGTTATTCCCTTCGTCTTAATTATAGAATTCGCGTAAAATTTTGAGAGTTAATCGAATTAGTGATATTTTAAATTTATTTTTTAGTACTATTTAAAAAGGAAAAAATTAAAATATAATGAAAGAGGAGTGTATAAAAGTAGGTGGGCCATATTTGTGATAGGTGAGCCATCTTCAAAAACCAAATATAAAAGTAGGTGGGCCATTTTGGTGCGACGTGTCAAAAGAAGAGTGAATTTTATTCACTCTTCTTATATTTATATATATTTTTATTATTATATATAGTAATATATATGATATATGATTTAAATAAAATAAAAGTAGGTGGGCCATTTTGGTGCGACGTGTCGAAAGAAGAGTGAATTTTATTCACTCTTCTTATATTTATATATATTTTTAGTATTATATATAGTAATATATATGATATATGATTTAAATAAAATAAAAGTAGGTGGGCCATGGTGCCACGTGTCGAAAGAAGAGTGAATTTTATTCACTCTTCTTATATAGTAATATATATGATTTAAATAAAATAAAAGTAGGTGGGCCATGGTGCCACGTGTCGAAAGAAGAGTGAATTTTATTCACTCTTCTTATATAGTAATAATTACTTCTTGAATGAATGCAAGTCTATTCCTTGTTTCATTAAGGCTTTTCATTAATCATGAGTGACTAAACTTCACAACCAAGGATTGTGGAATCCATGATGATTTGACCTAAAACTAGAGTTTTTATGGAATAAATCGCGTGTTGTATCAATATACCTTATAATCTCCTTCATTTTAATTGACCTCTAATAATTGCAAACATTAAAACTTGCCCTAAGTATAGCTTGTTTGAGTAAAAAGGTTAAAACCTAAAAGAAGAGTTAATAACAATAATTCGAGGATCTAGACTCGTCCAATAGTTAATGTCATAACAAGATTAACCAACTTGAGAATCTATCTATCGAAATGATGGTGAACACTTTTAGTTTGAACGAATATAAGTGATATACATTTGATTTGGTTGAGAAGCGATATAGTGTAGGTTAAATTTGATAGACATACTAACAACGCAAGATGAAGTTCTGTAATTAACGCGAGAATGATCAAACAGTCTTGGTGAACACAATCCTGATTAATTCTCTTTGATTGATTCTAACTAAATGATATTGTTAATTGTTACTTATCGAAAAGTGAACTTTAGACCAAAATCAAAATTTCTCATATTTCCCATTATGTTTCGGAAATAAGTAACTAAAGTAAATAACCACATACGACTTAGTTTACGTATTATTCCCCGTGGGATTCGACATCAACGTAGTTGTGTTCTATATTTGCAACGGCCGCTTTATACTTCTTAATTGAGGTGTAAATTTGGGCCTATCATGTATACGAATAATATCAAAATATGATGTATTAGTAATGTTGGAATTAGAAATACTGATATTAATTATATTGACGTTCGCTATGTTGAGATTGTTTCATAATGTAATGTTTGATAATTGGCTCATTGAAAATAACATGCATTACATAATTTCTAAAAAAGAATTGCTACAAAAATACGGTGGAAAGGATGTGAAAAAAAATTTGAGGAACGATTGTGTCTTTATTCATACTAATGCATATCCTAAAAAACATTAATATTGTATTGCTAATATTGTAAATTGTTATGTATTAATTATACATAGCACAATACCTTAAAGTATACCAAATAAAATATTAGTAATACACAAAGTTAATACATACATTATTGTAATACATCTTACCAAACGACCCCTATAAGTATGAATAAAGAAATAATATTTTTATTGAGTGATTCATTAATGACTTGATGAACATCATAACCAGAAAATAGTGCTAGAGTTTGTTACAACTTGAGAGCTTAAACAACATTTGTGATGAAAATTAGATGGGATATAAGTGAGGAAAAATAGTTTTACTTCTTCTAATTCTAAATTAACATTTTCCTAATCACGCGCGTCACAACAATCGTTATTCACACGTCTCTCAAATTACACATCCCAATTTGTAACTGTCATATTGAATATGAATTCCCTAGATTCGATTGGTCTACGAAACTTATTGTATTGGGTCATCGATGATGGACTGGACATCTGAGACTGTCTCGTACTAATGTAGCTAGTCAAAGTAAGTCTGAAATTAGTTTCTCTTGGCAATACCTTGATTTACCCAATAATATAGTCCTTACTGACTTGAATCTAACTAGATTTGTTCTGTCACACGTTTATCCTCTGAGTCATCCACACATCTAGACCATATTTTACCAAAACAACTAGATAGACCAAACACATACACAACCCTTCAAACTTGCCCTCATTTTTCATTTTGACACTCTAACTTAGCCTTGTTCCAACCCTTAAACTCCATTTTTTCTGTACCATTTAAACACTAATACTAATTTTTATGATTTTTTATTTATTTATGTTCTTCAATTGCAATTTTTTATTTTTTAAAAATAGACGTGCATTTGTTAATTTTCGTAAAAAAAATTAAACATTCAATTAAAATTTTCAAACAATAATATTATTTTTTGAGATTTCTCTGTATTTTTGCATGAAAGTAAATTGACGAAAGTTCTTCGAGTTTCTTTCTTAAACATTCAATTAAATTAAATAACACTACTTATTTATTATTTCTTGTCATCTAGGCTATCTAAATTTAACGCAAATACTCATGTTTTATATTTAATATAAATCAATACGAATAAAAAAACTCATATTCAATATGAGTAAAAAAGACTCTTGTTCATTTCTAATAACACTACTAAAAATGTTAAAACTCAACTGACTTTAATTTGTTAGATTGTCGGTGATTTTTAAGAAAGAAAACCAACACAATTTCGTCGGTCATTTTTCACATAAAAATACATAAAACTCTTAAAAGTTCGTCCAATGGCAGCTCTTGACCGGTACTTTCTTCCACCTCCGAAGGATGGAGGGGGTATACAACGAAAAAAGGCGATTGTGGTTGCAGTCTGGTTAACTGCTTCCATACTCGAGCTTTGGATCAATTTTTTTGACCGGTCCTTTCGAGCTTCCAGTTCTTCTGGATTGCAGCCCAGGAGGGCACTCTGGAGCAACCTTTCGAACTGCTGCTGAATCCATGGGCAGGCAAGAGAGAACCAGGCGAACTGAAAGATCTTAGTAGCCAGAGGAAAAGATAGCAAAAGCGATTCCCGTAGTAGCGGCGGGCGAAATGGGAGCTGCCTAAACTGTGAAAACGGGGTTGTGGGAGAGCAATACAAGCGTCGGTGCCCTATGAAAACTCATAGCCTCGATAGTGGTCTAAGGCAAGAAAGTATCTAGCTCGAAGAATTTGTTTGATTCTCCCTATAAAAATTGTTAAGGAAAAGGGGCGCTTTTGTGATCTTGAGCCGCCATCCAAGCGCGAATACATCGAAGACACGGGTTCGATTCCCATAAGGGATAGGTACTCATTCCCGGCCGCTTTCAGTTAGTGTTCATTGCTGAGTGATCGCTCGCTATCTGGCAAGAAATTATTTTTAAAAAATAATTATTTTTAAAAAATAATTATTTTTAAAAAATAATTATTTTTTGTTAATTTTTATTTTTTTAACTAAAATTAACTGACACATGTCGATTTAAAATAAGAAGTTGCAATTGAAGAATATATATAAAAATAAAGAAATCATAAAAATAGTATTCGTGTTAAAATGGTACATAAAAATGGAGTTTAAGGGTTAAAATGGAACAAGGCTAAGTTTGAGTGCCAAAATGAAAAATGAGGGCAAGTTAGAGGGGTTGTATATGTGTTTGGCACAACTAGATACTACAAGCAACTATAATCATTAGCCAACATCATCATGCATAACCAACATCCACACGACTTCATCATTGTCAAATACTCCTAAATTAAAGCACGAGAAAATTCCATGAATTGTTAATGGTGCTAAAAACTCTTAACATTTTTTCACTTTAAGATATGAAAGTTTAAGTTTCATGGATTGTTTTTATTTTTTAAAAAAATTATGGATTATTATGGAATTTGAAACGTCAATACTACAACACATTGTCAATGCTCCTAACTCGTTGTTTCATGTTTATTCAAATATTATTTTCATATTAACAATACATATATTTAATTATATTTGAAACAATTGATAAACTTTGATTGATGATTCCAAAAAGGGCAAGTTACATTTGACCGACTAAAAATAATTACATTCGCTAGCCAAGTATATAAAAAAATAGAAAATTGTATATATCCTAAATTAATGTACAAAAAATTATATTTGTTAGACGACTATTTTATACCAATTTCTCTTTTAAAAAATGAAGGCACGGTGTAAATTGTATATATCCTAAATTAATGTACAAAAAATTATATTTGTTGGACGACTATTTTATACCAATTTCTCTTTAAAAAAATGAAGGCACGCCCACCGTGGGGCTCGAACCCACGACCACAAGGTTAAGAGCCTTGCGCTCTACCAACTGAGCTAGACGGGCTTTTGTCTTTTATACCCACGTAATCGATACTAGACTTGAGGCATCTTGTAAGCTTCGATTTTACGAAGTTGTTCACAATTTGACACATAATGATAAAAGAAACACATATACGAAAGATATTCGATAATCATATATTTAAATTGACATCAAAATGCATTTATATATAGCACAAAGTCGTGCTGCAAATGTAATAAGATAGTGAGTGGAAAAACTGAGTATAATGAAAACATAAAAAGCCTCTCAAGTGTGTGCATCACTCAAAACCAATAATAGCTCATTTCTTTCGGGAGATACCGAGCCTGCTGCGGAAATCATCCTCCATAAGGGGAATACCATCGCTCAATTTGATCGTTGGTTCCCATCCGAGTAGTGATTTTGCCTTTGTGATGTCCGGCTTTCTCTGGCGAGGATCATCTGGTGTATTTTCCACTGTGATAATCTGCACATCTGGATTGATGAGCTGCAAAACAACAACAACTATAGTCAGAGACAGATTCAAGATTTTAACTTGATGGATTCAGCATTGGACTCATTATATATATCATGCTCAGTGAAGTTACTGGATTTGGATGAACTTGTAGGCGTCATGTGAATACATAGTCGAGGCAAGTTCAGTGGATTACCTCTTTCACATTCTCAGCAAGTTCAAGCATTGTGAATTCACCTGATTGCAAGAAGATGAGTTGTTTTAGTTGAGTAATAAAATTGGAAGAATTGAGTTTTGATCGGACACGCCAAGAATCAAATCAACGGAAGCTAACCTGGATTCCCGATGTTAATTGGTCCAGTATTATCTCCCTCCATCAGACGAATAAGACCATCAACCTTCATCGTTCAGAAAGGAAGGTAAGAAAAGAAGATGAAACATGATATGAACTTCAAGTATAGTGGCTCATAGACTGTAATATACCATGTCGGAAACATAACAAAAGCTGCGAGTTTGTGTTCCTGGCAACTGAACAGTCAAGGGTTCGTCACTGTGAAAATGTACGAAGAAAGGGTAGGCAATTAGTAATTCTCACAATGTAAGATAAATATGGAAGGGTAAGAGTGATAACGAGGTTCAGAATATTACCGAATTGCCTGGGCAATGAAATTGCTGACAACACGGCCATCATCTATGTTCATTCGTGGACCGTACGTATTGAAGATTCTAGCAATTCGTATTTCTGGAGATGCAAAACAAATTCTTCAGAATGAAGAATGCAGAACTTTACAAAAGAAAACCAAATAGGTTTGAAAGAAACTTATGTGTAGGAACTGCTATACCGATTCCATGCTGCCTGTGATAATCAAACATCAAAGTCTCAGCCACTCTTTTCCCCTCATCGTAACAACTCCTAACTCCTGAAATACACAAGCTACATTACATCACCAATCTAGCACGATCAATTTCACAAAAGCGAGGGGAAATATATATCTAGCAGATACTAAGAAGAAACTGCAATTCTTGCAAACTCTAAAAGGAGGCTATTTATGAAAGAAGCGAGTCATCTCTTGTTAGATCTGTTCTGAAGAGTTGTATATGACCTTCAACGAGTCTTTTTCCATTATTGAAGATTTGTTTAATGCCATATCATTAGAAACTGCAATTTAAAACAGCTATAAATGCATACCAATTGGGTTAACATTTCCCCAGTAGCTCTCATCTTGAGGGTGAATAAGCGGGTCTCCATAAACCTCGGAGGTTGATGTCAGTAAAATCCTGCTCGAGTAATGAAGTCAGACGAAGATCAATTAGCACAAGAATAATTGATGATAGAAGCAGATTCATACCTTGCCCCAACTCTCTTGGCAAGTCCCAACATATTCAAAGTGCCAATGACATTTGTCTTAATCGTCTGCAAATACCATATAGCAAGAAAAAGATCAATATAAACTACACACCATTTTTTGGGCTATCTAGATTCAAAGGAACGAGTGATAATATAAAGAAAAGATGAAAACTTTGCAATACGGGGATCTTCATTACTGACCTTAACAGGATTGTACTTGTAAAAGATTGGGGAAGCAGGGCAAGCAAGATGATAAATTTGGTCAACTTCAACCAATAACGTCTCAGTAACATCTGCATATAATATGAATATAAAACAAGATAATCAATGGAAACTCTTTGTAGAAGCAAACAGAGAAGAGCTCTGAAAACAATTTGCGGAGGGAGCTCAGTAGAGATTGCTCAAGAGATACTTGCAATATAATTCTGGTAGATAAGAACTTTTGGGAGCAGAAAGGTAGATAAAAAGGAAGAGTGATTTACCATGACGGATTAACTCAAATCTTGGATGGCCAATCCATTGCTTTAGGTTATCCTTTGATCCAGTGAAGTAGTTATCCACAACAACCACCTAAGCATAACACAACAAGTTTAGGTAAACGCAATCATATTTCTAGCCTTATTATTTTATATAGCATCAATGTGCTAGTATCTAGTGGCAGGGGCGAATCTAGATGGTCACTGATGGGTTCACGTGAACTAAGTAGCTTTTACCACTATACACTATATATATACACAGAAATCCATAAAATATCGATAAATATTTGTTTGTGAACCAAGTTACAGTAGAAACACGTAAACTTCAAATCCTGGATCCGTTTTTCTAAGTGGAACATATGATGTGAAGCCAGGCCTAAACTTTAAAGTATGTACCTCATTCTTCTCATTTTGCATCAGTCTGTCAACAAGGTGAGAGCCAATAAATCCAGCACCACCCGTCACCAAAATTCTCATGTTAGCCTGTAATCATAAGGTTCAAAGATGACAAACAGTAAAAACACAAGTTCAAGATATAAGCAGCAAATGAAAAAACTCATCAGAGCCATTTCTACCGTACCTGGAAAAACTTTGCTTTGCGCAATGGTGATGGTTCTGGAGGAGGTTTTGCAGAAGCATTGTTGTCTCCATTGGAAGCCATTTCTAGATCAATTCAATTTCTAAACCAGAGACCAAATCAAAAGTTCAGAACCAAAAAATACATAAGATTCAAGCAAACTGTCACAATCTACGACCGAGCTAACTAAGAGCAAAACCAAGATTACCACAAAATTAGTACTCGTGCACAAAAAGGATTATCGACTTCTCCAATAGACAGTACATATTAATAATACAACCACCATAATGTGGAAGCAGGACTTCCACCAAGGGGATCCAAAAAGTAACAAAAGTAAACACATAAAGAAGCTAAGAGGATCCAACAGCTAATACATACTTAAACAATTTGACCATATACACGCATTGTAAATTTTCGGCAATGGGGCCCCTTACTTCACCCAGTCCTCACTTCATAAATTAATTGGTGTCAGCAAAATGAATTTTTCCTCTTCAAGATCCTCTAGTCCGACTAATCCGGATCAACCCCGTTAAAAACCCAACATTGCATTAAGTTTCCCAACCTAAGACAACTCCATTTCAAAGCTCAAAACCCGCGACCTCTAATTAAAAGTAAGAACCTTTAACATTCCACTTCCACCACACCCCTTCACCAAAGGTGGTGGATCCTCTTTATAGATCAATCACAATTTCTAATAGCAACAAGATATCTCCCCCTCCCCCTTCCCCCCTCAATAAATTTAACAACAAACCCAAATCAAATTTCAAAAGAAGCAAAATTTTCCAGAAAATGAACACACCCAGATCAAATTTCATTTAAAAGCTAACAACTTGATTCCATATTCAGCAAAAACAAAGAAAAATACAATTTTTGGATCACCTGGCTGTCTCTAAATGCTAATGTAAAACAGAAATAATACTAAGTATGAGCTCAATACATGAATTTATAGATTAAAAATCATATAGATTCAAAACAAAATAGCGTATAAAACACGTAAAATTCAGATTCAAGATCTCTAATCACACCAAACATACCAACTAGAGAGATAAAAAAGTGATCTTTGAACATAAAAAAAAAAAAGTGAAAAAATCAAAGCTTATGAGCGACTCTAAAAAGACCCCACAACAGATCTGAATCTATTTTTTCTCAAAAAGAAAATTGAGCAAAAAAATATTGCATTACCTAAGTGAATATTGAAATCTTGGGGGAAATGATGAAACTTACTGTAAAATGAAGAGATATATAAAACCCAACAGAAATTTGGTTAGATGGTGGGGAGTTCTAAATAATTGCTGGGTAGTTAAAAAAAAAATCTGAAAGTTTTCTGGTTGAATAAATAAATAAATATATATGTAATTTTTTTTGTTTTCAATTTATTTATCTAATTTTAATTTTAATTTAATACAAGTTTTTAAAAATATATTTTTCATAATATAAAATTAAAATAAATAAAATGTATCAAAATGTTTAATTAATTTTTTTAATGAAATTTAAATATTATTTAAGTACTATATTGTAATTAATATGCCACGTTGGTTACGTTTCATTAACGTAAACAAAATTAAATGTTCACGTTATCTTTCCGATTAGAACGAAACAACATTAGCTATGTACTTAGCTAACATAGTATTTGATTGGTCACATCTAAATTTATCTGGTATCGTTTGATTGGGTACAATTTTATTTTATTTTAAAAAGAAACTTTTAAGTATTTTGTTCTAAAATAAAGTTTAAATATTTGTGTGACTTTAAATTATTTCACTAAGGGTCGTTTGGCGTAAAAGATAACACCAAATACTTTTGCGATTAAATTATGGTGTCATTTAATTTGTTGTTTGGTCGGCATGTCTGAAATAACTTATCTCGAGATTAATAATTAGTATTGGAATAAGTTATTCCTCTCTTGGGTGGTATAGACGTATAGTAATCTCGGGATAACTTATTCAGAGATAAAATAGGTAGAATGACAAAGACATCATTTAAAACCATTTTTGTATATCACTTTCACATTCATGTTTTTTTACACTATTTTTAATACCATGTATAATAACATTCACATTCTTCACCACTCCTTATTATTATGATAATCCTTCAATTTTTTCTATCAAAAGATTACACTAAGTAAATATAAATTTTATTAATGAATTTATTTGACCAATTCTTATGTTTATTTTGATTCTGATTTTTCATAAATCCTCTGGTACTTTAACAAACTTAAGATGGAAGTTCTATTTTAAGCTAAATAAGGAGAAAGTTTATTTTTAAATACATATTGTAAATGCACATACAAAAATATTTAATTTAAATAAGATGAAGTTTTATTTGAGAAAATATAAAAAATTAAATAAAGTTCAGACACTCAATAAAAATTTATCATAGATCTCATCATAACTTATCTCATAACAACTTGTATTCAGACCAAAGACCCATAAGAATACTACATTTTTTAAACTTGAGTTATTTTTAATTATTGAAATGTGATACTTTCTTTGGAGAAAATAAAATAAAATTGTGTTACATAAGTTGAGATTAAGAGAGTAATATTTTAGTTATTATGTACTCAATGTACAAGATAAATAATGCATGAATAAATAAATTCTACATAACTAATTCATATATTCATATGTAACTTTAAGCAGCAACCAAACAATCTACTAATATTTTGATGCGATTGATAATATAATTTTACACTTCACTAAAAAATTTAAGATCAAGCTTTGAATATAAATTTTATCAGCAAAAAGTGTGATCTCACTTTTAATAAACTTACGGTAACAATCCAAATTAATTCACACTCTATTAAAAATATCAAACATTATGTGAATCAAAAGACAAAGTTTGATATTACTATATTTTTCATCCACTAAAAAAAAAGTCCAAACATGTCTACGTTATTGCAACCATATTTCATCATATATATTTTTGTACGGATATATATGGATGACGCTAGTAAAAATTCAGGGGCTATTCGTAAAAAAAATACTATTTATATATAATTAATTGTGAATTGTGAGATTTTTAAATTTACGTTGAGGGTTGTAGGAGTTTGGGAAGGGACTGTACACAGTGCCAGAGAGGGTTGTAAAACATATATGAAGCCAAATTTGAAATTTTGTAAGTTTGCTTACAATTTATATGTGAGGTTTAAATTAAAGTTATTGAATTAAAATGAATCCTAATATTTTAATTATTTCAATCTGGTTATCTTTTTATCCTTTTAACTAGTAAAATTATTCGCGCTTTGTGCGAAAACTTAATATCACGGAATTTATAAAATAATACTTAAAACCTATCCGTCATTAAAATTAAAACACTAAGTTATCTTACATACAAGATTACATAGTAACAAACATTAATAATGTAAAGGAAAATGAAAATTATTACATCTTATCATTTATCCTTAGTAATATAAGCATAAATTAATGACTGTAAAAATATGTACCAAGATTTGTAACATAAGCAACGGTGTCAGTGAGCCACTCAACATGAGCAAAGTACACAAATATTTAATTGTGAAGAAGAAGAGGAGGAGGAGGAGGAGGAGGAGGAGGAGGAAGAGGAAGAGGAAGAGGAAGAGGAAGAGGAAGAAGAAGAAGAAGAAGAAGAAGTTCAGAATTTTCGTTGTTTTAAAACGAGAAGAAATCCCTTTATTTATAGACAACAAATGATAGTATGAACAAATGTTTATTGTGCCTTATGAGAAATGTTACAACTATTTAGAAAAGTTGCAATCCTTCGGAAAGGTCACAACCTTTCATAAAAGTCACAACTCTTCGTTAAAGTTGTAACTTTTGATAAAAGTCACAACTTTTTATGAAAAGGGAAGACTAGTTTTGGAAATAAATAAATTAAAAGGAAATTCTAGTTTGTGATGACGCCACGTAGGCGGGCCTAAGATTTTTTTTAAATTATATATATGATTTGTTAATTTTTTTAAAATTTATATTCAACCGTTCTTTATATCTAACATTATACATTATATATTAAAGATCTGTTGAGGAATTAACAACCTGTACAGCTGTGCCTTAGCTTAATTCTGTTACAAATTAGTTAGGCTGGAGTTAGTGGTAGTTAGCTGGTTTAAGTCGATTAATTAAATCTCTAGTTAGTGAGCTTAATTCATCTATAAATAGGACTAGATATTTTTCCTTTTGTAAGTTCTGTAAATCAGTTTCCCAATTCTATACAATTGGAGTTTCTCTCTTCTATGCATGTACTGTTTGATTGTTCCTGCATATCAGTAAGTAGCAGATTCTTCATTGTTGTGAAACTTAACAAGATCATACAATTCAAAAATTTTAAATCAATTTTATTGATTTCACTTTCTATTAGTGATATGATCTTTATAATTTCAATTTTTGATTCAATTATTGTGTATTTCTATCGAACCTTAAATATTGGAGTATGATTTTATATGATTGCAATATAAAAAAATATTTGACTAAATCGATACAAAGAGATGAAAAAAACAGATTTATATACCATCTATAATGAACCCTCAAATTAAGCTAGCGTTTGACCATATATTTTCAAATATTCTTGACAAATATTATTTGGGTGAAATTTCACCATGTGTTTGGCCATAATATTTGTGAAACATATTTCATTTTTTTAGAAAAATATGATTTATACCCATAAGTTTTAAAAACTATCAAAACTAACCATAAGTTTGTATTACAAGTCAATTGGATCTTCGTTGCAATAAATAACAAGTAGTGTCCATGACACTAGAGCAATGTGATTGTTCGGAGTGAGTGCAACAAGCATCATTCCATACATCGTGAAGTAGACAAAGCACATGACTTTGTTACCCTAAGCTGATTGTTCATCATTTTCATCAACAACAATATCATCACTTTCATATTCACTGAATATTTCATCACTACTTTGGTGTTCACGTAAAAAATTATGTAATACAACGCAAACAACTACTATAGAGGGTGTTTTTGTAAAAGAGAAAAAATTGATGTAAAATTTCAATTTTTAAAAGATCCTAAATAATGAGATTTTGCCCAAATACTAAAAGAACTAGTATTTAGGAATTTGTGATATTTGCCAAATAATGACAAATTGTATGGCCAAACACTATTTGCCAAATTCCCCTCCAAATATTACTTGAGAAATCTATGGTCAAACGGGTCCTAAGAAGGAACAAGTATCTGCTCTAGATATAATTTTAACTATTAAACTAAAAATATATATTGATATTGACTTTTACTTGTTTATAAGGATAGCATGGAAAATTGAGTGTATTTTTGGAGTAACAGAAGAATTTTCTGTAACTAAATAGTCATTGCTTTTAGGAGTCGTTTGGTTTGAATATAAGTTAAAATGATATAATTTGTATTGAAATTAATTCTTATTGAGTGTTTGATTTATTGTATTTAAAATAATATGCCTTGTTTAAATTTTAGGGAAAATGGTCTAATATACCCCTCAACTTTGTCATTTAGAGCTGATATACCCCTCGTTATGAAAGTGACTCATATATACCCCTAATGTTATACAAATGACTCACATATACCCTTTTCCTCTAAGGGAAGTGAAAAAATTAATTTAAGTTTAATTTTTTAATTATTTAAAAAAAATATAATCTCATATGGGTATATTTAATCCTCTTCAAACATATATTATTTTTTTAAAATTTTTTTTTTTGTTTCAATGACTAATTTAGATTTATTATTTTGATGATCAAATTTATTTAAGTTTCGCTAATATTCTTGTAAAATTTATTATAGATGACCCAATTTTTTTCTTCAAATACAACAACTAAATTACAATATATTTGCAAAAATAGTATTAAATTATAATATAGCAACAAAAAAAATAGTTTTAAATTTTTTTCTTTACACTAAGGAATGAAAGAAATAAGAATAAGAAACTCAAATAATGATAATCAAGAAGTCAAAAAATAATTTATGTCCGAAAAAAAATATTACATACCTTGAAATTTGCTAGAAAAATCATATATATCCCTAAATGATTTTAAAAAAAATATCAAAAGCCAAAAATATAAATTTAAAATTAATATTTTCACTTCCGTTAAATGAAGGTATATGTGAGCTCATTTTGTAACGGTATAGGTATATGTGAGCCGTTTGTATAACGATAAGGGTATATATGAGCCACTTTCATAACGAGGGACATATCATCTCCAAATGACAAAGTTAAGGGGTATATCAAACCATTTTCCCTAAATTTTAAGAACAAGTTAGTTGTTTATAAATATTACTATATAAGAAGAGTGAATAAAATTCACTCTTCTTTTGACACATGGCACCAAAAAAAAGGAGAGGGTTGAACATAAGTGTCAAGGTGAGGGTATTTTGGGTATTTCAAAATACCATCACTTTCACACTTATCTACTAAAAAAATAAATATATATATAATAGTAATATATAATGTATAATATATAAGTAGTACATAAGTGTGAATGTGAGGGTATTTTGGGTATTTAAAAATACCCTCACATT
>JAJOOE010017974.1:0-27826 GCA_036250405.1 Solanum raphanifolium
GGTCATTTTAATTGCTTCCGCGACCAAGGATGTGTAATGATACGCTATGAGGCTTGTTTGGGGTTCCTTCGGGTTCCCCATTCGCCGGTCACGTCTAGGCCCTAGGCTTGGGTCGTGACAGGAGCCTACTATCAAAACTTTGGAAAATATGTGTAGAGCTTTGTGTGATTGACTTCAAGGGTAATTGGGATGATCATTTGCCTTTGATAAGTTTGCCTATAATAATAGTTATAATTAAAGTATTGGTATGGCTCCATTTGAGGTATTGTATGGTAGGAGGTGTATATCTCCTATATGTAGGGTTGAGGTGGGTGAGGTAGCCCTAATAGGTCTCGAGTTGGTACATGAAGCTATGAAGAAGGTTCGACTTATTAGACAAAGGTTGAAAACAACTCAAAGTCGACAAAAGTCATATGCCAATGTTAGAAGAAGAGATCTTGAGTTTGATGTTCTTGATTGGGTTTACTTGAAAATTTCACCCATGAAGGGTGTAATGAGATTTAGTAAGAAAGGAAATCTTAGTCCCTATTATGTAAGCCCTTATCAGATTTTGAGGCATGCTAGTAAGGTTGCTTATGAACTAGATTTGCCTAATGAGTTGGCATCGGTGCATCCAGTTTTCCACGTCTCTATGTTAAAGAAAAGTTTATGAGATCCAACATCTATAGTTCTCTTAGAAGGGTTGGGAGTTAAGGAGACTCTTTCTTATGAAGAAGTTCTAGTTGAGATTTTTGACCGGCAAGTCAAGAAGTTGAGAAACAAAGAAGTTGCATCCATGAAAGTGTTCTTGAGGAATTAGTTAGTTGAGGGTGCTACTTGGGAGGCCGTGGCCGATATGATGTCCCGATATCCTCATCTTTTTCCTTCTACTCGTACTCTTGCTTGAGGTATTGAGTTCCTCATGGTTTACTCTTTTGGTGTCATGTGCTTTAGATATTTCCATTATTTTCGTATTTATGCATGATCATGAAAATCTTAAGTTTTGAGAAAATGAGTCAACTTGATTGATTTTTACATCTTTATGTGCATTTGAGTATGAATTGCATATAGACTATATGACATTATGTTTTGAGCATGCTTTAGCTTGGAGTTGATGTTTCCTCCTCGGATATGTACATTTTGGTGATTGCATACATGATTCGCTGCTAGTTTTGAGTTATTTTCCTTCATGTGATGTCTAGAATCCCATTCGAGCATATATGTTCCCAAGAGGGAGATAATGTAACACCTCGAAATCTAGTAGGCTATGAAAGGGACAAGTGAGTGGTCACAATCAAAAGACTGAGAATGGGAACCCTTCACGAAGGCCCAGACGAGCCGTGAAGAGCACCACGAGGCATGGTGTGGCTCGTTAAGGCTCAGTGTACCTAGACAAAGAGGGCTCCCCTCCCACGATCACCTAGACAGCTCATGGTGAAGCCCGTGAAAGGGGAGGCAGTAGCTGCCTTAAGGGTGCCTTAACCCCTAACTAATTACTAATTAACCCCTAAGTCCCTAACTAAAACACTTAACTCAAAAAATGCCCTTACCTACGAAACCCCCACCCACAGACCGTGGGTGGGTTCACGGATCGTGCTGCACACTCGTAGGTGCTCGACTGTGGCTAAATGTTGCAGGCCAACTCAGGACTTGACCCACAAGCAAGATCTACGGAGCGTGGCTGTACCTACGCCCCGTAGGTGCAATCCGCAACTCACTCAAAATTGCAGATTTAGGGACTGTTTTGCGGTCCTCCTCAAGGACCCCTTTGATTGGTTCTTGGGAAGTCGTGCCTTGATGTTCAACCCCTAAAACCTTCATTCTAAGTAAGGGAATGTTTTTTACGATTTTAACCCTCATATCAAACTCTAAAACTCTCATGCAAGACTCTAGAATTCTCTAGTTTAGTTCACTAGTTTCCAAGGCATTACAATATCTTCCCCTTGGGATCACTCGTCCTCGAATGACGATTCTAAATACTTCTTAAGGTCACAAATCTAGACTAGAAGCCCATCACGCATGCAGCACATCTAAATGCACACAACCAAGGAAGAAAACTTCAATTCCAAGCAAAACACATTCAATGCAACACAAGGGAGTAGGAACTACTTCTACCAACCCAAAATGCATGAAGTTCTATATTTACTCATTTTTAAGGAGGAACTAACATCTCCTAGCTAAAACATGCTCAACACACACCCATGGAGCCTAAATGAAAATTACTCTCAAAAGTGTTTATTCAAAGAGGAACCTTTCAACTCTAAACTAAGGCATGCTCATTAACTCATCTCACAAAGTCTATATGCAACTCTACTCAAATGCACTACAACATGAGGCAAAAGAATGCATATATGTCATTTCTAACAAGACCTAAGCATTTTCATGAACATGCATATTAGGAATTCATGGAAACACATAATCACACAATAACCCTACTAGATAGGCACAATATCTCCCCCTTGGGAGTAAGCCTACACAAACTCTTTCAAACATCATTCATTCTAAGGACAATTTCAAATTCCAACATAACAAGTCACAAAAGACAAGAAATACGGAAATTTACTAAAGCATAAAACACATATCGGAAGGGACATGAGGAGATCACTCTTGATCTTTTCTAGATTATATTGGAGAGCATAAAACCTATTCTTCTTTTGAGGCTCCACATCCCCACTACTAGAGGCAACTTTCTTACCCTCTCTTTTTGTAACCTTAGCCTTTGGGCAATCTTTCATCTTGTGGCCACTCTCACCACAACTAAAGCAACCCTCTCTACAGGCCAAACACCTGCCCTCATGTCTCATACCACACCTAGCACAAGGGGGCCATACGGACTCATTACTTATCCCTTGTGGCCTAAGGGTGGACACCCTCTCATCCTTATGCTTAGGAGCATTAGAAAAGCCTTGTCTGGAAAACATTTGTCGATTCGTAGAACGACCATGTCCATCGGACCCATCATGAAAGGACTTATCATTATCCATCCTAGACCTCTTTTTTTCCTTATATTTTTCCTCTTCAATCTTATCCTCCTCCATTTGTTGAGCATGCACCATAAGACGTGAGATATCCATATCATCAAGGAGCATTATCGTACGAAATTCTTTTGCTACCACTTTGGACACACCCATCAAGTACTTACTCATCATATCCCTTGGACTTGCTGCCATAAATGGAGCATACTTAGACAATATGGTTAATTTCAAGTAGTACTCTTTAACACTCATACTACCTTGCTTAAGGTGGATGAACTCCTCCTTCTTTGCCTCCATCAACTCTTGGGGAAAGAACCTATCTAGAAACACCTTCTTAAACACTTCCCACTATATGGGACCCATTTCTACCGGCCTAGCATCCTTCCATTGTTCATACCATATTTGGGGAACATCTTTCAAATGGTAAACAACTAGCTCCACTTTCTCTATCGAAGTTTCCCCCATGATAGCAAGTGTCTTATAAACCTCCTCTATGAACCTATTTGGATCCTCTTCCACCTTGGAGCCACTAAAATCCGGAGGGTTCATCCTCAAAAACTCTCTCACTCTTGAAGCAGCCATCCCCCTTATTGAGTTTGCCAAAGCCACAACATTTCTATTGGCTTGCACCCTCAAGGCTTGAGCCAACAATTCTATAAAAGCCCTAAACTCTGCAAGAGTGACATTCTCAACTGGAGGGTCATTTGGAGCTTGAGGAGGATCTTGGTTTGGAACTTGGAGACGAACCTCTTGCTCCTCATTGCCTTCCTCACCTCTCCTATCATTTGCCCTTGTATTAGCCATACCCTGAAAAACCATAGGGCATGAATTAGAAGAAGGACCTACTAGAGCCAAACTCTATGGCACGACTTAGAGAATGAAGAAGTGAGATTTCCTAAGCATCCAATAGCCTCCTAATCATAAATGTGGCGCGCTTAAGATTTATGAACAAGACCCTACTAGACGTCGTTTGAGACAATCCTAGAACAGTTCTAAACCTTGTGCTCTGATTACCAAGTTTATCACGACCCAGGGGTACACCCTAGATGTAACATGCGTACTTGACCTCGAAGAGGTCTCATACAAGCCCTTAGCGTATCATAACATACGATAATAGAAAAGTACGGAAAATTGAAGAACTTTTATCCATACAATCGAAGTCATTTTCATAAAAGCAAGCAGAAGTCTTTACTACACTTTGTCTCAAACCATCTAATACAACTTTAGAATAAAAATCTTGGGACATAGCCCATACAATAGTCTCAACTTGAAAATAAAAGACATAAAGGAACTAGTGGATTTTGTCCTCGAAGCTATGAGGACTCACCAAGATCTTCAACTCTTTGCAACTTCTAGAAACTTATCTCCAAGAGTAGAACTCAATCTCCAAAACCTACATTTGATGAGAATGTAGGCATAGTATGTGTTAGTACAAAATTTACTAACTATGTTAGCTAGCATAATCTTAAGAGCATAAGACAAGGGTTAGTCAATATATGACATAATCCATAATCATATGAAATACTTCATGAAACACAAACTATAAGCATAAGAGACGATATCATAATAATAAGCAAAGTCTCCAACATAAGCATCATATAAGCCTTACTCAACTCTTAGCCATTCATATCATAAAAGGACTATTCTCAAGTAACCTCAAGGCATACTTGTGCAATGCATGGGTAGCATACCATAATACCACCCAAGCTAAGCATCCCTATTTGTTCATCTTAATCATAGTCTACATGCATAGAAGAGTCTTAGGCTTTCATATCATAAAAGTACTATACTCCTAAGTAACCTCAAAGCACACTTGTGCAATGCATGAAAGGCATTCCTTACTACCCTTCATACCAAGCATTACCCTGAAGTCATCACAGTCATACTTACCATCTTTTGGTCTCATTCTAAGCTTATCTCATATGGACAAGGGAACTATCACCTTTAGTCAATCATATATATCTTGGAAGGCAACTATAGCCACAACCCAAGCTAAGTCTATACTATATAAGAGAACACTTCATAAGTAGCTTCAAGTTATACTTATGCAATGTATGAATAGCATCTCATACTACTATCCACACTAAGTACAACTTTAGGCTATCATACATACTCACTAGTTGGGGACTAGTCCCTCTTTACTATTTGCCATTAGTCATTTAGGTACTTCTTTACTTAGTACAAGGCAAGTCAATACATATGAGTGAGTTCTATTTATCAATTCAAGGCTACAATGAATATCACCCTACTAGGCTAGACCAAACAACCATAGAGAGCATACTATCATGCAAGTCCAACCTATAAAAGGAAATGTACAATATTCGATCCTAGCTACCATGAAAACACTCTATGATGCTAGTGCAAGCTACCCTTAGGAGAGTGTGATTCCTCAATCCCAAGCTACCACGAAATTGTCTTTGCCTAACCAAGTCATTCTACTATGAAGGCATTCTACAATGCAAGTTCAAGCTACCCTTAGGAGAGTACAAGTCATCAATCCTAGGCTAGCATGACTACTACTAATTCAAGCTACCATGAAAGCATCACACAATGCTAATTCAAGCTAATCTTAGGAGATATGGATCCTCAATCCTAAGCTACCAAGCTTGGTCTTGTCTTAGCAAGTCAAGCTATTAATTAAGGAATATTATTACTCAACTTCAAGCTAGTCTAGTCTAATATGCATGATTCATTTTAGGTAAATAAGTCTTCCAACCTAGAATCATTCTTTGTGAGAGATCCTTTCATCTCCTAGCATATTCGTGCATAATATTATATCTAGAATTCTACATTAGACATGGATATCATCATAACTCAAGTGATTCTATCACATTAATCATTCTATCATTCATAATGTAGGTTAGGTGTGTATAATCCTTTCACCACAATTCTACCTATTAGACTTCTATTCTCATATAGACTTTACTCTCAAAGCCTCAACATACATAATTCATCACCTTGGCTTTACTCTCAAAACCCTAGTGATCAACATTTATGAATACAAGCCTTACTCTCAAAGATATACTTCATACAATCATTATTATACCTAGATTTCAAGGTATTCTGTTCATATCCTTCATTATTAGGTGATTCTAGTTATAATTGATCATAAAGGTTCAAGTTCAACATTACTAGTTATGATCCTTCATATTCAATAAAGTCTAGTTCAATTCATGATTATATGTTCCTAACCTTGAACAATTACTACACATGACATTGATTTGAGAAGATTTATTCTAATTCTTCAACTTCACCTTTCATGGCATAAACCCACACATTATCAAATTCATCAATTAGGCTAGGGTTTACCATAGAAATCACATAAAGTCATCATAATATCATAATTCAATGCTAATTCATTCATAATTAGGTATTATCCACTAAATTGGAATCATACCTAAACACTACCCGCAATGTAGGAAGATACCCTAGCTAGAGTTGGGTTTTGACTTCACAATTGGAGGAAAACCTAGGGGGCTCTATGGGTGGAAGAACCCTTAGATGATTAAGCTAACATAACTCAATTAAAAGCCCTAACCAAGCTTGAAACAATGGAGGAAAATCTGCCCCTCTTCCTTCTCTTTTAATTCTTCTTCTTCACTTCTTGAGAGAGAATTATTTTGAGGGAATTTGGGTTCTTTGAAGAATGAATTAATTGACTTAGTTTAGGGGTCTATTAGGCTTATATATGTGGTTTAATCACTAACTAACCGACCTCCATTAACCCCTAACTAATTACGAATTAACCCCTAAGTCCCCTAACTAAAACACTTAACTCAAAAACTTCCCTTACCTACGAAACCCCCACCCATGGACCGTAGGTGGGTTCACGGATCGTGCTTCACACTCGTAGGTGCTTGACTGCTGCGAAATGTTGCAGGCCAACTCAGGCGTTGACCAGCAAGAGCTATGGAGTGTGGGTGGACCTACGCCCCGTAGGTGCCATCCGTAGCTCACTCAAAATTGCAGATTTAGGGACTGTTTTGGGGTCCTCCTCAAGAACCCCTTTGGTTGGTCCTTGGGGAGTCGTTCCTTGATGTTCAACCCCTACAACCTTCATTCTAAGTCGGGGAATCATTTTTACGATTTTAACCATCATACCAAACTCTAAAACTCTCATACAAGACTCTAGAACTCTCTAATTTAGTTCACTAGTATCTGGGGCATTACATGACCACACTTGAAGCAACCAGTGGAGTCATCACAACCCACCCCTGAGTGGCTCCTACCACACTTAGCACATTCAGGAGGCTTACTACCCCCTTTGGCCACACTACCTTGAGAATGTGAAGGTCTAGCTCTGAAATTCTGGGAATTCTGATTCTGGAACTCACCTCTGTTTCTTGGTGCAGGTGCACTAACAGATGATGGATCATGTCCCTTTTGTTTCTGTTGTAAGGAAAACCGGTTCGCATTACCCTTTTGATGCCCAAACTCATTCCCTGATGTCTTAGCCCTATTATTCTTAAACTCTTCTCTATCCCTCAACTTGTCCTCCTTAACTTGTTGCACATAGATCATTAGCCTTTCTTTGTCCATATCCCCTATCAACATACTTGCCTTGCCTTCCTTGCTTAACAGACGAGACAACCCAGCAATGAATAAACTCATCTTGCTTAACATTTCAACATCATCTTTTGAGCATAGTGGGAAAGTTGTGTGAACTTCAGACTGTAAGAACACTCATAGACTCCTGCTTAAAGGTGAGAAACTCTATTATCTTTTCCTCTTGCTACTCACGGGGAAAGAAACGCCCCATAAAAGCACTCTCAAACACAGCCCAACTCACTATCGGCGCATCCTTAGCCCTATTCTTTTTTCATTGGCTGAACCATATCCTAGAAACTCTCACGACCTAGGGGTACACCCTAGATGTAACATGGCACATAGAACCCCAAAGGACTCAATGTAAGCCACTTAGCATATCATAACATAAGATAACAGAAAAGTGTGGAAATTTAAAACATTTTTCATAGCAATCGAAGTCTCATAAAACGAAATGGAAGTCTTTAACATTGTCTCAAACCATATAAACAACTTTGAATAACACATGGGACCAGCACATACAATAGCTCTAAACATAAAGAAGACATAAAGGAAAGGTGATCAAATCCTCATTGCTATGAGGACTCACCAAGTCTTCAACTCCTTACTTTTACTAAGAACCTAGCCACGAGAATGGAACTCAATATCACCGGACCCTACATTTTATAAGAATGTAGGCAAGAGTATGCGTAGTACAAAATGTACTAAATATGATAGCTAGCATAACATCATAAGAGCATAACATAAGGGTTAGTCAACATAAGACATGTACCACAATCATAAAAGATATCAACATAAGGCATAGGCTATAGACATAATAATTACATCATGTTCATAAGCATAGTAATTCCTTACATCTTCATACCATAAGAGAACTACTTCTTAAGTAACCTCAAAGCATACTTGTGCAATGCATGGATGAGACCCCATAATCCCACCCACACTAAGTACCACTTTTAGGTCATCATAATCATACTTACCATCTTTGTATCTCATCCTTAGCTTGATTCTCATAGACAAGGGATTTTCACCTTTACTCGTTAGGAAGAGTATGATTTCTCAATCCTTAGGAAGAGTATGATTTCTCAATCCAAGGCTACCATGAGATCTCCTACTGAAGCTACAATGAAATTGTCTTATATTACCAAGTCAAGCTATATATGAAGGGATTTCATAACACAACTTCAAGTTCACATGACTAAACATGCTTTGATTCATTGAGGTGAGCAAGCCTTTCAACCTAGAATCATTCTATGTGAGAGAACCTTTCCTCACCTATAATATTCATGCATAAGTGTGTGTGAGAATATCCTTTCAACAACACCACAACTACATCATAATCATAGACACCTCACTTTCAAAGTGTTCCTCAGGCATATACATAGGTTCTAGAAGAACATGCACAATCTCATACTTTACCTCTTTGAGGTTTCTAAACTTTTCTTAAGCATCATATCTAGAATTATAACGTTAGACATGGATATCATCATAACTCAAGTGATTATATCTCTTCATACATTCAAATATTCATAAGGTAGATTAGGTGGGTAAAGTCCTTCCACAACAATTCTATCTAGTAGTCTACCATTACCATATAAGCTTCACTCTTAAAGCTTAACATACATAATTCGTCATATTGGCTTTACTTTCAAAACCCTAGTAATCAACATTCATGACTACAAGTCTTACTCTCACAGCTATACTTCTTACAATAATCATACATACCTAGATCAAAATGCATTCTAGTCATATGATTTATTCTTAAGCAATTCTAGTCATATATCATCATAAAGGTTCCATCTCAAGCCTTACTAGTCATGATCCATCACATATAAATTATTCTAATTCAATTCATGTTTACATGCTTTTACTCTTGAACAATTACTATACATATCACCAATTCTAGAAGATCATTTATGAATCCTCAATTTCCCTTCACAAAGCATAAACCCAAATTACTTCAATTTCATCAATTAGACTAGGGTTAACCATGGAAAACATGTAATATCATCTAAACAACATGATTCACTACTAATTCAATCACAAACAATCAATATCCACTCAATTGGATCCATTACCAAGTTTGTCACGACCCAAGGGTACACCCTAGATGTAACATGGCATATAGAACCCCGAAGGACTCAATGTAAGCCACTTAGCATATCATAACATAAGATAATAGAAAAGTCCGGAAATTTAAAACATTTTTCATAACAATCGAAGTGCGATAAAATGAAGCGAAAGTCTTTAACATTGTCTTTAAGCATTTAAACAACTTTGAATAACTCTTAGGACCAACCCATAGAATAGTTATAAACATAAAAGAAAGACATAAAGGAAAGGTAATCAAATCCTTGATGCAATGAGGACTAACCAAGTCTTCAACTCCTTTCTTTTACAAAAAACCTAGCCACAAGAATGGAACTCAATATAGCCAGACCCTACATTTCATAAGAATTTAGGCAAGAGTATGTGTTAGTACAAAATGTACTAAATATGATAGCTAGCATAACATAAGAGTTAGTCAACATAAGATACATATACCACAATCATAAGAGATATAAACATAAGGCAAAGGCTATAGACATAAGAATTACATCATGTTCATAAGCATAGTAAAAACTTAAATCTTCATTCCATAAGAAAACTACTTCTCAAGTAACCTCAAAGCATACTTGTGCAATGCATGGATAAAACCCCATAATCCCACTCACACTAAGTACCACTTTAGGTCATCATAATCATACTTACCATCTTTGGATCTCATCCTTATCTTAATTCTCAAAGACAAGGAAACCTTCACCTTTACTCCAACGTATCATGGAAGGAAACTATGGCAACAATCCAAGCTAAGCATACAACATATAAGAGAACACTTCATAAGTAGCTTCAAGTAATACTTATGCAATGCATGGATAAGACACCATAATCCTACCCATACTAAGTACCACTTAAGGCTATCATACTTAAATGATTACTATTTATCATTTCTAGACTACCAAGGAATAGCACCCTATTAGGCTAGACCAAGCTACCAAGGAATAGTCACCATAATGGGCTATACCAAGCTACCAAGGAATAGTCACCATAATGGGCTATACCAAGCTACCAAGGAATAGTCACCATATTGGGATAGACCAAGCTACATAGGAATAGTCACCAAATTGGGTTAGACCAAGCTATATAGGAATAGTCAGTATATTGGGCTAGACCAAGTTACCATGGAAACATACTATTATGCAAGTCCAAACTATACAAGAAAGGGTACTATTGCTCCATCCTAGCTTCCAATGAAATGGTGTGGCCTAACCAGGTCATGCTACCATGCAAGAATTCTATGATGCTAGTACAAGTTATCCTTAAGAAGAGTATGATTTCTCAATCCAAGGCTACCATGACATCTCCTACTCAAGCTACCATGAAATGGACTTATATTACCCAGTCAAGCTATACATGAAGGGATTTCATAACACAACTTCAAGCTAACATGACTAAACATGCTTTAATTCATTTCAGGTGAGCAAGCCTTTCAACCTAAAATCATTCTATGTGAGAGAACCTTTCATCTCCTATCATATTCATGCATAGGTGTGTGTGAAAATATCTTTTCAACAACACCACAGCTACATGATAATCATAGACACTTCACTCTCAAAGTGTTCCGTAAGCATATACATAGGTTCTATAAGAACATGCACAATCTCATACTTTACCTCCTTGAGGTTTTTAAACTTTTCTTTAATCATTATATTTAGAATTCTAACGTTAGACATGGATATCATCATAACTCAAGTGATTCTATCACTTCATACATTCAAACATTCATAAGGTAGATTAGGTGGGTAAAGTCCTACCACAACAATTCTATCTAGTAGTCTACCATTATCATATAAGCTTCACTCTTAAAGCCTTAACATACATAATTCATCATATTGGCTTTACTTTCAAAACCCTAGTAATCAACATTCATTATTACAAGTCTTAATCTAAAAGCTCTACTTCATACAATCATCATACATACCTAGATCACAAGGCATTTAGTCACATGCTTCATTCTTAAGCAATTCTAGTCATATATCATCATAAAGGGTCAATCTCAAGCCTTACTACTCATGATCCATCACATATACAGTATTCTAATTAAATTCATGTTGACATGCTTTTATTCTTGAAAAATTACTGTACATATCACCAATTCTAGAAGATCATATATGAATCCTCAATTTCCCTTCATAAGGCATAAACCCACAATACTTCATTTTCATCAATTAGACTAGGGTTAACCATGGATAACATGTAATATTATCATAAAAATATGATTCACTAATAATTAAATCATAAAAAATTAGTATCCACTCAATTGGATCCATATTCAACTTAACCCACAATATTGGAAGGAACCCTAACTTGAATTGGGGATTTCATCTTCACAATTGTGGAATAACTAGGGGACTCCATGGATGGAAGAACCCATGAATGAATAAGCTATCATAACTTGATTATAAAGTTTTACAAATCTTGCAACAATGGAGTCTTGACTTGACCTAGCTTGATTCTCTTCTTCTTCTTCTTCTTTTTCTTCACTTTCTAGAGAGAGAATTTCTTGGATAGAATTGAGTTCTTTTTGGTGAGATGAAAAATGACTAGGTTCAATGAATTTAGGGGTCTAAAAACTTTATATAGGTAGTCTAATTAAGGTTAAAACTACACCACTTAACCCCTAATCAATTTCGGAAAGTTCCATTAATCCATCACTTAACGACCTAAGTCAACATTCTGCCTCACCCACGAGACCAAGCCCACGGGCCATGAGTCAATCGTGGGTGGTGGTTTGATTAAGTGTCTTTGGGACCCTGACCCATGAAACCATCCACGTGGTGTGGACTCCCCCTTGGGGAGTGGGTCCCTTCGTGGGTGCACTACCTTGGGCAACTTTCTTGGGTAGTTTGCTAGGATCCTTCTCAAGGACCCTTGGTTTGTCCTTGGGGAGTCGTACCTTGATATTCTATCCCGAAACCCTTCATTCTAAGTATGGGAAGCTAAATTCATGACTCTAACCCTCACGACAAGCTCTAGTTTAGCCTACTAGTTTCCGAGGTGTTACAACATCACTCTTCAGTTGATATGCAACTAGTTCCACTCGTTCAGCATCGACAATATGCATGATCACAAAAACCTTCTGAAGCTCCTCAACAAAGTTTTTCGGGTCCTCAATGACACTTGAAGCTGTGAAGCTTGGAGGATTCATCCTTAAGAACTCATGGACTCTAGAAGTATGAGCCACTTCCCGATGATTCTTTCTTTGTTGCCCAGCTTGGATGGTCACAATTTGGCTCAACATCCAGATGGCCTCACAGAACTCACCATTATTGACCTCTCCTTGGGGTTACACTTCTGGTGCATTAGGTACCCCTTGTTCCTGTGGTTCAACATTCCTTCTAGCCAGGCGACCTCTGACAGCTCTTTGTGTAGGCATGATATGAAAGACACGCGCAAGCACGATTTAGAAAGAGACTTTTATAGAGATACACTCTATCGCATGAAATGAGTATGAAAGAAGTGACATAGTTCGTATGTGTCGTAGCCTCATAATTATAGTTGTAGTGCGCTTCACACCGATAACTAGAACTCTACAGACAGGGTTTCATAAACTCCCTAGGACTCTTGAACTATGTGCTCTGATACCAAGTTTGTCACACCCCGAGCCTACACCCTGGGTGGGACTGGCACTCAAGAACCATTATTGTCCCCAAGCGAACCCTTGGCATGGCTTAAATCTTAGCGAAAGACTTTACTCAACTTAGATGTGCTTTAAAAAGTAAACTAAAAACTCAAAGATAACTGAGAATGTATTATAATTAAACATTCGTTGGCCAAAGTGGCAACTCAAGTCTCAAGCATAACTGAAATGGAAGGACTCGAGAACTAACATCAACTAACTGTCTATGAAGCCTCTAACAACTGGGATGGACATCGGGACAAGACCCACGAAATCCTAATGAACTAACTATAATGTAGTAAAAAGGGGTCCTCCAAAAGCAAGGAGGCTCACCAACAACTCTAAAGCTCAACTAGAATCAACGAAGCGATGGATGTTGATCATGCTTACCTATATCTGCATCATAACAATGATGGAGGTCAAATGGCGTCAGTATATTGAATGTACAAGCATCCGAGGAGAATTCTAAAACAAGACATAAGCTTGAAAGGAACTGAAAGAACATACGTGGGATCAACTTAACTCATTTCAATATAAAGCAATAATATAAATGCAATATAAAGAAAAGCTTTTAAACATGGATAACACCGTGGTGTATTTATAAATACAATAGTAACTATGCATTTATGCAAAGATACAATATAAACCCTGGAATGTATATAAAAATACAATTTACTTCTGTGTATATAATAATACAAAATACTTCTATGGAAATTTCTCTAACCGACAACCATCACTTAAGAGCTATGTGATGATACATCGTTTTGCCTCACGCTGCCAGGGCCGTCCTATACATTGCCAAGGGCATAAAACTTAACTCACTAAGTGGATCCACTAGTCTATGCTAAAAAGCACTAAGGAATCATCTAAAAAGTATGACCATTTTTCAACCCATGATAGCTACATGGTTTATGAGGCTAGGATTTGTGTGAACTCTCCCCCATAAAGGTGCTCAATACTACTCCCAAAAGATACAAGCTAGTATGTTTAAAAACATAACTTCTTTCTGTGGTTTAAGATAATTGCTCAAAACTTAGCTGAAAGGCTCTCTTGGAAATCAAAGTTTCCTCTCTTGCTTAATTGTGAAAGCATTTGTTCTTTACTGCAAACTAGCTCATAGGCTCAACTGGAAATCGGTGTTTCCTTTCCTTTTTAAATGTGAAAACATTTACTCTTTGGGAATGCACAGTCCCGATATACTTTTTTTGAAGAAATGAACTTCAATCTTTACTCTTTACTCAACTTAAAACTCAAGTCTTAAAACTAAGTTAAAACATTTGTAAAAGACTTTTGGAAGACTCTATGAACTTCTCTTGACTTGACTCTTAACTTTCCTTGAATTGAATTATGGATTCAAGGCTCATGATCTCATGTTATGGATGATTTCATATTGTTTAGACATACCTTAGAGTGTAGAAATCAACTAGAAAATATGGGTAGGTTTCAAGGGAACTCAAATGGAAAGAAGTGGGAAAGGGTAGAAGACCTGGCGTCCATGGCGCTCTGAGTGGCACAGGCAGACCAAAAACTTCAGAACATGGGTTGGGGCGCACTGGTTGGCGCGGCACCATAGAGCCCAAACTAAAGACCCCAAAGGGGAGCGCTCTGGCTGGCGCAGCGCCCCAGACCCCTGCCCAGAAATCCCCGAATTTTCTTACTTATTTTTCAACTCTAAACCCTCTAGATTCAATAGGTTCTTTCCCCAAACACTTAGATTCGAATACATAATCACATTATGCAAGAATCTACTCAAAACGACATCTAGTTTCATGAATTAAAATAAAGAACTCCTCAACATATTCAACAATCAAGAACCCAACAGAAACTTCAACAAAATCCATCGAGAACTCAATTTCTATACTTGCAAAACATAATTTTCGCTGAAACAATCATGATTGGCACGTGGGTGAACGAACCCAACGGTATGTGATCTCACTTACCTTGTAGGGATCAACCCTTGGCAAAATCCACAAGCAAATCTTCAAGAACGCGCCGATTCTAAGCTTTTTCTCCTCTTTTCTCCTCTTCTTTTCTCTTATGTCAAAACCCTAACTTATTTTTATGAAGCATAAAATGAATCCAATTAGTTTAGACCCCAACTTAATTACCAAAAACGAATTTAATCAATTGGGTAGCTAAAATACCATAATACCCTTCTAAAATCCAATTTTGACTTTCCTTATCTAGACAGCCCAACTTCAAATGGACATATCTCCCACATATGAACTCAAAATTGAGCAATCGGTGGCATTGGAAAGATAATTCAAAGATCTCTCCTACGGTATCTTGTAGCACACAAAACTCTTACTAAGCTTAACTTTGTCAAATTTTCCAAATTTGATTATTTCCAAAAATGGTTTCTTTCTAAATCTAAGTATTTCTAGTAGTGGGGTGTTACATCAATTTCTTATATTATGCGGTGGGTATTGGATTGACCAATGATGACTACCAATACATTTGATTGTACTAATACTACTCTTTCTATGCCTTTTTGGCTAAGTCATTGTTGCAGGGTCACTGATGTTTCATAGGTGAAGACAAAGATAATCTCCAACAGCTTCTAGTCTTCCTTCCGCATGGTGGGAGCTGCATCATTTACAGTTTTGTTATAACATGTACTCTTAGTGGCTCTTGTACCTGTTTAGAATAGATCCTTGGGGAAGTTAATTACTTTACAAGTTAACTTTGAGTCGTTAAAACTCTTATTTTATAAAACATTAGATGAATTTCTTTGGTTCTTCAAGTTTTTTAATCTTCCGCATGGCTTAAATGGTTTAGGGAATCGAGGGTTCTCCTACTTAGGTGTTAGATTAGGTGCCCGCACGGCCCGATGGGTTGGGTCGTGACATCACCTCTATCCAATTCCTCTCTGATCTGCCTCTACATATCCTTAAAGCATTCATATATAGTCAGTCTCTCATACCTCCACACTAGGATATCCGAACATCCCCTATTCACATGCCCGAACTATCTAAATCTCGTTTCTTGCATCATGTCCTCCACCAAAGTCACTCCCACATTGTCCCAAAGATCCTCATTTTCAATCATATATCTCCTAATATACACACGCATGCATCCCAACATCCTTCTTTCTACAACTTCAAACTTCTCAGTGTGAGAGTTCTTGACTAGAAAACTCTCCGCCCTATACAACATAGTTAGTCTAAATATTGCTTTGTAAACTTGCCTCCAAGCTTTGGTAGCACCTTCTTATCACACAAGATTCTGGATGCAGTCCTCCATTTCATCCACATGTGCCAATTTGATAATTATACCAAATTGGGAGATTTTAATATTCATTCTCAAATTAGGACATTAATAGATTGGATATGTAAACGGTAAAAATAATCAAACGCTGCAATTTCTCAAGAAAATAAAAAATCTGAGGAATTTAACTAATTTTATTTTTAAATCTATATAAATTGTGTTCTATTAAATCTTTAACTTAGATTAGATTATATCTTGACTCATTTATTTTCTTGATTCATTAATTATACCCTCGTTTAAATTTTACTCAACCTGTCAATTGTCACCCTACCTAATATGTTTGTTTATATATATATATATAAAATGGGGTAGGGGGAAGGGCTATTTCAATAAAGAAGTGATATAACTTAGCTCTCATTTTTCATCTCTTGATTTACTTTTCTACACACTTCTTTATTGAAATAGCCCTACCCCTACCCCCTTTTTAAAAAAATTCTCCAATCATGAAATCCCAAAAAATAACATCAAACAAAAAATCTGCTAGATTGTATCCTGTTGGTGTTCGAAAGTAAAAAAGTGGTAATTTGGTGTTGAAATCAGACACCCAATCGAAAATAAAAATCTTTGGCTGGGACTTTTACCACTGTTGATGAAGCTTATGCAAGATAAAAGTCTAAGAAGCTTGAATTTGAAGAACTGATCATAGCTCAAAAAAATGAGTAAAAAAGGATCAGATTTCTGAAAAATTTGGCAAAAAAACTTGTTCGGGTGATGGATCTAAACAAAAGTCATTAATGGGTGTTACTGGAAATTCGAATCCATCAAATGGAGTTCAGCAAAATATCAAAGAAGAAATTGATAATGAAACAGATGAAGAACTATTTAAGGGGACCTGGGTCAATATTTCAGAGGGCAACGAAGTGAAAATTTCACATAAGTTAGGGGTTCCAATTTTTGATAAGTATGGACACTTGGTTGGTGAATTTAGTGCAATGGATGATCTTAGCATATATAAGTAATTTTATGGTCTAAAAAAAGAGGGAAAAGGAGTCTAGAATAGCAATTTTAAAACTATTGGGCATACAAATTTAAATTTGATAAACTTTCAGGGGCTTTAGGTCTTTGTGATTAGATTTTCGATATAATCTATGTTGTTATGTTACAATAATTGTTAAATCAAAGATTTACTTTTTAATTAATGAAATTAAATTTCTTTTAAAAAAAAATTAGTATGGTGATAGTGAAATGAAATTTTGTTTCTCCATTATTATTTTTATATATTGTCTTTTTGTTTCGGTGAATAGAATGTCTTTGATTCTAAGATATTTTTGTTATCATATTCTAAAAATAATTTGGGAACCCTAATCCACAAGATTACCTTCTTTATATTTTATTTTATCATTTTCACTTGCAAAATATTGCTTTGAAATATTTTTCCTGAAGTAATAAATTTATCAAAAATATTTCTTTTCTACTCTCTTCTTTATCGAACTACCCCTCCCCCTCCACCCACCCACTGTAATGACTAGAACCGTCATTATTTAGGAAAAACAAAATTTTGGGAAAATGTTGGGGCCACTGTTCCGCCAGAGCGGGCCAGATGCCTCTTGGGCGACAGAGCCACATCGGGGTAAGTAGCCGCCAGAGCGGGTTAGGCGAGGCAGAATGTAATAACGCGAAGTCTTATTTACTCTTTCTTCCGAAAACACCTAAATTAGACGAAAACCACCCCAGAAATCCTCCAAATGTTGCTCTAGGCTAGGGAAAGAAGGAGGAAGAGAATTCTAGCATAAGCAGACCGATGACTTGCAGATTCTTGGCCAATTTCACCGTCTTGTCACCCGAAAACCCGAATTGGAGCTATAATTTCGTGCAGTAGTTTGGCGTCTAGGTAGGCTAGGTTTATTTAATTTAGTAGTTTCAAATTCGTTATTCACCATGTAGTATGTTGAACTCGACGGTACAATTCATGCTAGGCTTTTTGTGCACCGAACCAGGGTTGATTATGCATATATCCTTAAGTGGTACATTAGACATATACCGTAGGAGGAAGCCCTAGTTTGTGGAATAGGGTTGAGGTGATGGTTGTGATTTCATGTTGTGTGATACATGTTTGTTCTTACTTCATTATGATACATGGATGTATGTGAATTTTACATTATTGATCACCCTAATCGTAAATGAAGATAGACGGATAACTGAATGCCATGAATCATGACTTGATTGTATGATTATGAGAATATACTTGTGATTGTGATTGTGTTTGTGATTGTGATTGTGATTGTGGCTTGTTGAATGGATCGAGTGTTGCGTTCCAACACACTAACTGGGATTGGTGCCATGTACCCGCATAAACATTGGAACATGTGTCACGATTCGACACACCAACTTGTAACGGGTACCACATATCGGTACACTAACAGTTTGGGTGTGGGTTCCATGAGAGGTCTATTGACTTGTATTATCTATGTAATTTCTTGTATTATTGATAATGTGGAATTGGGCATGTTTCCTGATATGATTGGTGGATTGTACATTATGTTCTTATAGGTGGGGTTATGACATTGTAAGTTAATTGGAGATATCTGATTGTGTAATAAATTATGAATGGTAGAGTCCCAATTCGTTTGTAGTATGGTAAGGGGGAACTAAGAGTCCCGGTGCTATTCTTGTTATTTCGAATGAGGTCATTGGTATTATTGTTGAGGTTAGGGGATGGCAATATAAATGGATAGTAAGCCTCGATAGTCATAATGTGGGGTCATAAGTTGTGTATATATGAGAAAAACGTAAGGGTGTATCGTGAGTGGTTGGTCGGGTTGGTAGAGGGGTATCAGGAACTTCCTTAGGGGATTGATTGATTGATTGGGTGTAACCACGAAGGAATTAAGTAAGGGGTTAGAGGCAAGTGAACTTGTTTGATGTTAATAATCCGGAAAGGTAAGGGTAGTCAAAACAGAAGGGTGGAGGAGCGATTAGTCTTATTGCATCTTTCGTCAGTTGATTTCTTATATTATGCGGTGGGTATTCGGGTTGACCGATGATGCCTACCAGTACGTGTGGTTGTACTGATACTACTCTTTTGGCATAGCTTGATTGCAGGATCAGTGATGTTTCATAGGTGAAGGCAAAGGAAATCTCCAGCAGCTTGTATCTTTCCTTCCACGTGGTGGTAGCGGTGTCTTTTTGTTATCATGTTTTACGTTGTACTCTTAGTAGCTCTTGTACCTGTTTAGACTAGATCCTTGAGGTGTTAGTTACTTTACAAGTCTTAACCTTGAGTCAGTTTAAACTCTTGTTTTTATAACAACATTATATGAACTTCCTTATCTCGACAGTTTTCTTAATTTTCTGCATGATTTTAACTATTGGGAATCGAGAGTTCTCCTATCTAGGTGTTAAAGTAGGCGCTCGTACGGCCTAATGGGCTGGGTCATGATAAATTATAACAGACCCCAGGTAACCGGTCTCCCCATACAAGAGCAAATGTGTAGTAGAATCCTATGGATGGGTGTGTTGAGGTGCACATCTAATCCTTAGGAAGCTATGAAGCACTCTAGGAAGTTGTCCCATCTTTTCTCTCCTTTAGTGCGTGTGTCGCTTATGGTATGAGTTGAGTCCAATTGGTATCTCCTAATTCCAACTGGTATCTCAACGAAGTGAACTAGACGTCGTAGTTACGGCTGAAGGAACACAAGCAAGGTAAATTGGAACTGAGAAGGTTCCAATTGGTATCGGACCCTAGGGGTTATATAAACACATAGATGACCATCTATGGAACAAACTAATTAAGAATTTGGACTTGTCTGTGAGTTGTAACTTGAAACTGTGAATTTGTGCTTCTTGTTGTCTGAATTAACTGTGAATGTGAAAGTTGTATTTGGTTGGATGTGATGATATGATTATCTACACAGTAAATGTGTGTCTGAACTTTGATATGTGCAATATGCTGTCCGGATTGTTGAAATTATGCAAGTTGTAACTGCTTGAGTATCGAGAAACTCGTTGTGAAAAGAAAGTCATGACTAAGTTTGGTGCGAGGGTCTAGATAATCTACGAGGTGATTCATAAATACAATTTGGACATGCGTTGTGACCAACTAATAACCATGTGAATGTCTAGGTGTATCCTGGGATGAGTGTGTTGTAGTATTGAAGTAATGTGAAGGGATTTTGGAGTGTGTATCATTGGGTTGACTCGGGGTAGGCGATGATTATCCTAGTATAGGGGATTATCCTAAATGCCTAGTTGTAACCGGGGAATCCAGGGGAAAGTTAGAAAAAAGAAGAACCCTTGAAAATTGTTGGCAAGGATTTTGGTTCCGTTTGAGCTGTTGGTGTAGGATCATTCTCCCCAGGGAAGTGCCGCTAGGGTGAGAATTCTCCTGCCAGAGTGGGACAGGGCGAGCCAAAATCTCAGCTCTGTCTCCCCTGCTTTTCCTAGTCATATGCATAGGCCTCGAATAGTATTTGGGCTAACCCCTGCAATTCAACCAAGTACTTAGCGATAAATCAGTAAGTCATAAACCTTAGCCATCAATTATTAGCTGTGGAACACAGCAAAAGAACCAGCATCCGTGTGCTACCAAAAACATAAGGAAAAACTAAATGGAATCTAGTATTGTTCATTACAAGCCCAAAAAAGGGCGAAAAGCCAAATCATGGTCCTTGGAAATGGGAAGTGTCGCTCTGGGACCTCATGTCTTCAGGGGCTGTCTCGCCGGCCCAGGCGTCACTCAACCAGGGGAACTCCCGAAAGTCCTCCAACTTAAGTGTGGGGAGATCTTACTGGGGGGCGACACATGAGAAGATAACCTTTAAAGTCTTCCACATTTGGCCCAATAGACGATCTCTCTCTAAGTTCTTCTTCCTCTCCCATCGCAGCTGGCGGTGGAGCATCTCCAACTCAAGGGCGGTGGAAGGTGGAATCGGTATCGAGGTACTAGTGTGGAAGCATCCAAGTTTCCTCCGGATAGGTGCCAAATCCTCCTCCACTCGTGCACCTAATAGTGGGGGCTGGGACTGGGTGGGAAGAGTGTCGTCACCTGCACCATCATCTCCTCCCTTATCATCCGCCTCCGCAGCCGCCTAACTATTGCTGGCTCGACATGTCCTCCTCCTCTTACTCCTAGAGGTAGAACCCTGTCTAATTAAAAGAGGGTGAAAAGGGGGATCCATGGGAAGTACCTCGTTAGCATCTAAGAGTGGCACCCCATCTCTCTTACACATCGCTGTCACGAGCCTAGGCAAAAAAATATCTTCTTGTTTCCCCGATAGAACACCTTCCACTTCAAGATGATATGTGCCCAAATTGAGTCTGATACCCTGAATAGAACACGCCAACACCAAGGCCCAAGGGAAGGTCACGTCGGTCTGGTTGCCTGACGGGTGGATCCTCTTAGTAACCAAGTGCAGCCACCTCGTAGCATCCGGTGACCAGTCCGTACTAATGAGGCCCTCTGTAGTAAGCCAATACACCATGTCCCGGTGCGTAGGCTCGATCAGAGCATCCCTCAGCCAGCCCAAATCCATCTCTCTCAATTTGGCCTCGTACTCAACATTCGAAACGTCCAGCACCTCAAGCACATCGTTTATGTAGGAAGAATTTAGGGGGATGTCCACTCCCCAGATGCGGATGGTAGGTATAGGATCATCCCATCGGACGGTAGGAAGAACAACATAGAATTCCCGAACCCATGTGGAACGCGCCGTGGGGGAAGCCTCAGTCAATGGACCCCAGCCAAAATCCATAAGACGAGTATAGAAGTCAGGCGCTTTCTGATCTAGGTCCAGCAAATGGAAACCCCGCTCGCAGCAGAAGTTGGTGTTCCGGTGATCATGGCACCGTTCCCAACTAGCAAGATCGGGAAATCGAGAAAAAGGAAGATTTTCTTCGTTAATTTCAGCAATTTAAATAAGCTTGCAAAAGCCAAGAAGGATACGTTAGAACATCATGGGACTAGACAATACATGGTTTAATGAAAAAGAAAATTCAATCCAAAAAGGTGACCCAGGCCACTCTTTTCCCAGGCCCCGCCACAGCGGCTAAACTCCCGCCAGAGCAGCCTTCATTTAGGACAAACACCAGGCGCGATCATGGCGCCTCTTAATACCAAAACCCCCGTTTTCAACAGAATTTTAGCAGATCAGAACCTATAAAGTACCGTAGTACCTAATTTTACTATCATTTTAGCTAAATAACCCCTAAACATATCCAAATCTGAGTTTTATACGAAGAGGACCTTTCAACTTCCCCCACCATTTTGGTCCGATTCGACCTTATTTTTGCTAAATCCTCACGCCCAGGACGATGTGGAGACATTGGGGATGTGAGGGAAATGCCCATGCTACATTTTTCTATCAAACTAGCAAACTATGTTCATTTTCGAAAATCTACCCGAAAACCGTTCCTAATCAATTAAGTAGCAGAATGCAATCGTTGTTAATCAAGTATTGAAGTAAAGAGCATAAAGAACAAGAAATTTACTTTAGAAATGATGTTCGAAACTGGTGAATAGAGAGGATTTTGGGAGAGTTTGAGTGAAAGAAAGGGAGAAATGAGGGAACCATTCCCCATTCCCCCTTTACTGTTTACGATCTCCTGCTACAGCGAGAGATGTTTCGCCACAGTAGCCCTGCTCTAGTAGGAGGCCTTTCGCTCTGGTGGGATCAGGCTATTTAAAAGGGACGCGTTCTTTTCTTCGTGTGTTGCCTCAAATTCCTAACCGGCCCTTTGAGTTTAGCACATTTCATGTTTCAAATTTTGAAAAGTCACCATCCATCGTGGTTCTGTAATGCACCAGTTCATTAGTTTAAAAGTGCTCCGAGATAGGACATGTGATGATCCGTTCACTAGTCGTTTGAGAATGAACGAGGGGTAAATTGGTATCTATTGTAACGATCCGAACCGTCGTTATTTAGAAAAAAACAAAACTTCGAGAAAATGTTGGGGCCACTATTCCGCCAGGGTGGGCTAGATGCCTCTACGGCGGCAACGCCACATAAGGGTAAGAAGCCACCAAAGCGGATTAGGCGAGGCAGAATGTAATAATGCGAAGTCTTGTTTTCTCCTTCTTCCAAAAACACTAAATTAGACGTAAATCACCCCAGAAAGCCTCCAAAAGTTGCTCAAGGCTTGGGAAAGAAGGATGAAGAGAATTCTAGCGTAAGGAGATCCATGACTTGTGGAATCTTGGCCAATTTCACCATCTTGTCACCCAGAAACCCTAATTGGATCTATAATTCTGTGTAGCAGCTTGGTGCCCAAGTAGGCTAGATTTATTAGATTGAGTAGTTTCAAATTCGTTATTCACTATGTAGTATGTTGAAATTGATGGTAGAATTCATGCTTAGGCTTTTTGTGCATCGAACTAGGGTTGATTATGCGTATATCCTTAAGTGGTACATTAGACATATACTGTAGGAGGAAGACCTAGTTTGTGGAATAGGGTTAAGGTGATGGTTGTGATTTCATGTTGTGTGATATATGTTTGTTCTTGCTTCATTATGATACATAGATGTATGCGAATGTTAAATTATTGATCACCCTAATCGTAAATTAAGATAGACGGATAATTGAATGCCATGAATCATGACTTGATTGTATGATTATGAGAATATACTTGTGATTGTGATTGTGATTGTGGCTTCTTGAATGGATCGGGTGTTGCGTTCCGACACACTAACTAGGATCGGTTGCCACGTACCAGCAAAAACATTGGAACAAGTCTCACGATCTGACACACTAACTTGGAACGGGTACCATGTACCGGTACGTTAACAGTTTGAGTGTGGGTTCAATGAGAGGGCTATTGACTTGTATTATCCGTGTAATTGCTTGTATTATTGATACTGTGGAATCGGGCATGTTTCCTGAAATGATTAGTGGATTGTACATTCTATTCTAATAGGTGGGAGGTTACGATGTTGTAAGTTAATTGGAGATATCTGGTTGTGTAATAAAATGTGAACGGTAGAGTCCCAATTCGGTTGTAGTATGGTAAGGGAGAACTAAGGGTCCCGGTGCTAGCCTTGTTATTTAGAATGAGGTCACGAGTATTATTGTTGAGGTTAGGGGATGGTAATATAAATGGATAGTAAGCCTCGATAGGCGTAATGTGGGGTCATAAGTTTAGTAGAGATGAGGAAAACGTAAGGGTGTATCGTGAGTGGTTGGTCGGGTCGGTAGAGAGGTATGAGGAACTTCCTTAGGGGATCGATTGATTGATTGATTGGGTGTAATCACGAACGAAATAAGTAAGGGGTTAGAGGCAAGTGAACTAGTTTGATGTTAATAATTCGAAAAGGTAAGGATAGTCAAAACAGAAGGGTGGAGGAGTGATTAGGCTTATTGTATGTTTCGCCAGTTGATTTCTTATATTATGCGGTGGATATTCGGGTTGAACGATGATGCTTACCAGTACGTGTGGTTGTACTGATACTACTCTTGCTATGCCTTTTTGGCATAGTCTGGTTGCAGGATTAGTGATGTTTCATAAGTGAAGGCAAAGGAAATCTCCAGCAGCTTGTATCTTTCCTTCCGCATGGTGGAAGCTGTGTCTTTTCGTTATCATGTTTTACGTTGTACTCTTAGTAGTTCTTGTACCTGTTTAGACTAGATCCCTGGGGTGTTAGTTACTTTACAAGTCTTAACCTTGAGTCGTTTTAAACTCTTGTTTTTATAACAACATTATATGAACTTCCTTATCTCGACAATTTTCTTAATTTTCCGCATGATTTAACTATTGGGAATCGAGGGTTCTCCTATCTAGGTGTTAGAGTAGGTGCCCGTACGGTCCGATGGGTTGGGTCGTGACACCCACCCACCCCCACCCCTTTTTTTTTTTAAAAATCTCTAATCATGAAATTCCAAAAAATAACATTAAAAAAGTTGTGTGAGATTGTATTCTTTTGGTGTTTGAAAGAACAAAAATGATAACTTGGTGCTGAAATCAGACACCCGATCTACGAAGATTTGGTTTGGTACTTTTACCACTGTTGATGAAGACTCTGAAAGTGACAAGTCTAAGAAGCTTGAATTTGCAGAACTAGTCATAACAAAAATGCAAAATCAATTCAGATTTCTGAAAAATCTGACAAAAGAACTTGTTCGGGTGATGAATTTGAATAAAATCATCAATGGGTGTTACTAGAAATTTGAATCCATCAAATGGAGTTGAGGAAAAAAATCAAAGAAGAAATTGGGAATGAAACTGATGAAGAACTATTTATGGAAACCTGAATGAATATTTCAGAAGGTACGAGGTGAAAATATCACCTAAATTAGGGGTTTCAATTGTTGATAATTATGGATACTTGTTGAGTGAATTTAGTATCTTGAATGATCTTAGCATATATATGTAATACTATGGTCCAAAAAAGGGGGAAATGGATCTGAAATAACAATTCTGAAACTTTTGGGGGTACAAGTTTTGATTTTAAAAACTTTCAGGGGGTTTAGGTCTTTCTGATTAGTTTTTCGACATAATCTATGTTGTTATGTTACAACGATTGTCAAATTAATGTTTTACTTCTAAATGAATGAATGTAAGTTTCATTTTTTAAAATTAGTATGGTGTTAGTGAAATGGAATTTTGTTTCTCCAATAATAAAAATAATTGTGTTTTTGTTTTGGTGATTAGAATTTCTTTGATTTTAAGATATTTTTTATGATAATCAATAAATAATTTGGGTACCCCTAAATCCGAAAGATTACCTTTTTCAGTTTTATTTTTTGTCATTTTCATTTGTAAAGTATTTCTTTGAAACTTTTTTTTTGAAGTCAAAAATTTATTGAATACAATTTATTTTTTATGAGTAAGAGTAAAATTTGTGTATATTCGTTTTCTTTCCTTTGCATTTCAGCAATAAAATTACAAGGAATATGCTATTTATTTTTTTTACCCTTAGTTTCTTTCTTATCTCTATTTGTACATAAAGTAAAAATTATTCATTCACAAGTTAAATTTGACACTTCAACCTTAATAGTTCTGGTCAGTAAACTTATTTTCACTTGCGTTCAATTAAATTCGTTAAAAAAAATATGGACAAAATCTAAATAAAAAATTCAAAAAAAAAAGTAGATGAAGAGATCTTTGCTTAAATGAATCAACTTGCCTTAGGCCCAAGAAGACTGATTAGCCCAACAGCATTTTTATTTGTTTCCTTTGCCCCTACATAATCTTCTATTGCAACTTGTTTTTATGTATATCGATAAGGTAGAAGATTATCAGGTAGCAGTGTTTTATTTTATTATCCTTCTATTTTAGTAGTCACCGTTGGAATTTTACTTCTGTAGTTTCTTATCCTTTGATTTCTATTACTGTCTATTGTTTCTTTTTACTTTGATTATCGTATTATTTTGTTGTAGTTACTGTTTTGTTACTATATACATGTTGTTTTTGTTACTATCAGTCTGATTCTTATGCTTTCTTACTTCCTTTTTTGGATTGCTTTGAAATGTTTTTTTCTTGAATCGAGAATCTATTGAAAACTACATCTTAAATAAGAGTAAAGTATGCATATCTATATTGAACATGCTGTTGTTAGCTCATATTAGGTTTGGATTATGTACATTGAACATGTTGTTATTGTTAGCTCATATTATGTTTGATACAAAAACTCAAATGGATTATAACAGTATGTTACAATGGATTCAAATTAAAGGTAAATACAACTAAAATACCCATATCATAAACAGTACACTAATAATCTTCACGAAAGAGTACAACTAAACTCACACTTTCAATAGTTTAGGTATGAAACTCAAAAAAAGGGATAGTTTATGTGTGTTTTTGACACTTATCTCTATATATAATAGCATATATTGTATATATATAATAACACACAAATGTATATATATATATATATATATATTAAGCTTTTTTGTTGTACAAGTTATAGAATTTCATATAAATTTCTGACTTCGTTACTATGTTGACAAAAAATGTAGCATGTAGATGTGTTGTTGTATAGGACAATAAGATACTCCATTTGTCTCCTTCATTTTTTATTTTTGGTCCGTTAAAAAAAATGTAAATTCTTATATTCAAAATAACTTAACATATTTTAATTATTTTATTTCATAATGAATGATAATGTAATTATATTTGTCTCCTTCATTTTTATTTTTGGTCCATTAAAAAAATGTAAATATTTATATTCAAAATAATTTAATATATTTTAATTATTTTATTTTATAATGAATGATATGATTTTATAATTACATAAATATTTATAATCTTAAAAAACAATTCTTGTCCAACTTTATATATAATGAAACCAACTAGATATTTACATAATTAAACCAACTAGATATTTACATAAACCAACTTTATGGGTATTACTAATTAAAAGTAGAAGTTATGAAGATAAACAAATACGCGTTATGAAGCTATTTTTTA